>JBBPLD010000080.1:0-87662 GCA_038089555.1 Chalciporus chontae | reverse complement strand
ACGTAAGGGTTCCGCGGAGTATCCGGACTAAAAGAATGAATCCGGCTATTACCCCTAAAGCGGTACAAGGTCCTTGGTTCGAACCGTCCGTATGGCAAAAGATTAAAAGTTTTTAAATACTATAACAACGTGTGCCCAAGGAAGCTAGGCCAATCTGCAAACACCCAATTGCAGCTGTATGGCCTGAAGTAGGTCGCCAGGTCTACGAGTACTTTGATTCCATTAACATCAAGTGGACGACCATTGATCCTGTCCGCTTTGCTGAGGTCGAAAACAAAGTGCCAGGTCCCCTTTTCCTCTGGATTGGCATCATGCCTGGGACTCTTTCCCGAGATAATGCCAAGGATGCAGCCATTCACTGCAAGAAGATTCTCATGGAGTTTCAGATCACTGATGTCGAGATTGCATTCCGGGAGTCAGTCTTCACCCGGTCTGCTGCCCGTGGTCTGCCACTCCATCACTATGCCTCTACCCAAGACCCAACCGTCAATGTACGCAGCCCATTCACTCCTGCACTTGGTCTTCATATTGCCACCCAAGCCACTCCTCACATTGAGGGAACAGGAGGTGTTTACATTTGTGAAGGTGGTGACAGCAAGCGGGTCTTCCTCCTGACGGCCCGCCATGTTGTTCTCCCACCAAGCACAGCGAATAACGAGCTCTATGTCCGCAATAATACTCACCACCCTCCTCGACGTGTGGTTGTACTCCATGGCAGCAAGTCATATCAGGATGCACTTGATTCCACCCTGGGCGAGATTGGGCTTCAGGGATTCATGGTCGACTGCCACAAAGATGAGCTTGAGAATTTCAGGAAGGCTGCCAAGGGTGAGAATGAGGTGCAGGCTAAGGCACAAAAGAATATTGAGGGCCAGTTGGAGGAGACAGAGGACTCGATCAATTCCCTAGACAAATTCCACAGTGAGATCACCAAGTACTGGAGCTCAGTGAGCCAGCGTGTGCTTGGCCATGTAGTCCATTCCCCTCCGATTTCCATCAGTACCAGCCCCGAACACTTTATCGAGGACTGGGCTCTCGTTGAACTCCGTGCAGATAAGATTGACTGGAAGAACTTCAAGGGAAATGTGATTGATCTGGGTACATTTCCATCTATCTCACTGATTTCATCTAGTCTAACTTTCATATCCAGGAACCAAAATATCAATGCATGATTTCATACGCAAGATGTACTCCCGGAACCGGCCCACTGCTGACATCTTCGAATTCATAGATCTGTTTGACCACCTTGTGCAGCTTCGGGGTGTCCTCAAGGAAGACGACCTGCACCACCCAACCATGCTTGATGCGAACGGTGAAGAGTGTATCATTGTGGTCAAGAATGGCAACACCACTGGTGCTACCTTCGGTCGTGCGACCAGCATCCAGTCCTTTGTCCGGGAATACCATGGCCCGGGCTATGACAATCACTCGACCTCCCTGCAGGTTGCTATCTACTCGTACAGCTACAAGGACCGCGCTTTCTCTGCCCCCGGAGATTCTGGGTTTATTGTCGCTGATGGCGAGGGTCGCATCGTCGGCCTCATCATTGGTGGTGCCGGTCAGAACGATTCTATTGATGTGACATATGTGTCGCCATACTACTGGGTTAACGAACGTATCAAGGAGGCTTTCCCCAATGCCCACCTGTACCCAATACCGGCCTAAGGTGCGACTCACATCGGGGAAGTGGTCTCGTTCCTTTTCTTCTACCTATGCAACTTTCTCTCTTTCTGTCATGCTCCTGTATCTATTCTTTACGTATTGGTTGGTTAATCCATTGGTGGTTTGGTACGCCGTGCTCACAGTGGGGACTTCATCGTTGGGTAACTTCTGAGTCCACTGATTGCTTCCTGATTCTGAATATTCCCTCGACACCCTCGTGAATACGACTCTTGAGATAAAAGATGGCGACTTGCTGCTCCATCAGTCCAATGGGCCAATGAACGTGGCAGGACATTCGTTTCATAAACGGCATCATATCGACGAACAACAGGTAAAAGTACAAGTGGAAAGAGATTCGATAAGATCGGTCAATAAGCTCCTGATGGAGTGCTGCTAGTTCTCTGGATTCGGCGGGCACAGTTCAAGCGGGCCCTGCAGAAGTTGCTGAAACGCTGTATCAACGTCCAAAATTCTCGGACGAGCGTCCTTGACTGGCCTTTGAAGCAGCACGGACAGATTTTTGGTTCGTCAGCGCGCCACGCTGAGTCAGCGCCGCCCGCCAAACCAGCGTGCCCCCACGAATGACAACGAAGCAAGCAACCATGTCTAGCTGGGTGCTTTGCTATTGGGTACGCGGACGACCCCTGGATGCTTTGATGACCGTCAAGGTTTCCCCAGAAACGACGATCGATGAGTTCAAAGATCGCATAATTGAGCTCAACGCGCTCTCTCCGAGACCATCGATACATGTTTACAAGGTCCCCGATGATACACCAGTGCCTGATGATGATTCTATGGAAGATATCCTTGGAGGTCTCTCGATCTCTATGCTGGGAAAACCGTTGCGAGCTACGCGACAACTTTCAAGTTGTTTCACCTCTCCTATCCCGGATGGCCAGCTCCACCTCATTATTGGTATGTGGCCATTAGATGATTTAAGCTCAAATGAGTTACGATTATCGATCACCTCCTCAGATGTCCTAGAAGTTCACTGCTGGCGTCGTGGAGTAGACCGTGCCACCTCCTTTATGATCAGAGTGTCGGTGCTTGAGGAGGTTAATCTGTTCAGAAATGCGATCAAAGCCGAGCAACACGCGATCCTCGCTGACGTACCTATGGATTCCTTGAAACTCTACAAGATATCGGCCACGGACGATAATCTCGCTGAGATTCTCCGTACTACGGGAGCGGGGCAGCTATTGGATGATGGAGGTCAGCATCTGGGAACGGTCTTCAGCGACATTCCTTTTTCTCAAAATCCGGGCGTCATCATAGAGTGGCTAGATGAAAGTAAGTAAGACATTCACGGGGCAGACTTGTACTCACCTGCATTTTCAGGTCGGGGTCCTGCGCTCAAAAGTAAGTATCGCCCTTCTGAGTACCTCTTCCCCGACCGATGTGACTTGAAAGGGCGTGCAAGCGAGGATTTGATCGAGTTCGTGAAGCGCGCCAAACTCGTGACTCAAGCACCGTCAATAATATCGAAGCCGTCAGTTTTCAGAGATTTGTGTCAAGACGCGGAGAACCGCATCATGGACCACCGTCATCTCTATATGGAGCATCCTTCCGGCGAACCTTCTTACCCTGACGACGAGCTCCCGCCCATCTCCCTTCGGTATGCAGGATTTGGCCGCTTCCTCGATATCTTCTCTGGTCGCGAGGATGTTCCGGGAATGGAGCACCTGTCATCTGCTGGACTGATATCGGCTGTAGATGACTTCGCAGACCTGATGTCACAAGTCTTCCCCGATGAATTTACCAGAAGGGATACAGGCATAATTGCTTTGAACACCATATTTTCCTCACTCCCACATAGTCCCGGGAAGTTCATGGCAGCTGCTGTTCGCCAAAGTATCACCACAGATGCCCACGTTCTCGGATCACACAATGCGGCCTGTTGCGTCATCGAGTTTAAAAATGAACAGGGCGACGTCTCATCCATTCCATATGTTCAAATGTGCAGTCACTTTGCGCACTCGCTCCGAGCAGGATTGATGTATCCTGATTTGGCCAACCTGATGAAAGGTTGGAACATTCCATGCCTCGGACTTACCATTGTCGGTGCATTGGTATCATGTCTACATCTCACCCACAGCTGACGGTCCCTGTGTTAGGCCCATGCATCATGTTTTATGCTATCATCTATTCTGGTCAATGGCAGGTTGTTAGCATCACCCCCGCACTGTCGTGCATTTCGGAGTCAGGTCAGGGGGCCGACCGCATCTTACTCCACGCTGCCTTCAAAGCGGCCTCTGTCTTCTTCGCTCACATCGAAAATGACATCACGAGACTGCTTCGCAATCCTCCAGAGATCGGAGTGAACCGTTGTCTACCTTATATCTCCAGTCTTAGCCATCCTCGCTCTCTCGCTCGCATTCAATTCAAAATTCACTCCCGGATTTTCCACGACAAAACTACCAATCGGGAACTTTACCTTGCCCGAACGATTGACGACGACAAGTTGATTCTTGTCAAGTTTTCACGCTGTTACTCGCTCGAGCTGCACGCGTTTTGTGCGGATCGTGGATGCGCACCCGCCCTTGTAGGCTTCGAGAAGCTCCCCGGAGGATTTTTCTGCACAGCAATGGAGTTTGTCGAGTCTGCTTGCCAGCTCACACAATCTCCACATGTTGAAAAACACAGGGAATGGGTAGCGCAGTTGTGGGAACTTGTTCGATCTTTCCACCATCGGGACCTTGTTCATGGGGACCTACGGAGCCCGAACATCATCTGCGACGGAAACAGGATCATGTTAATCGACTTTGATTGGGCTGGGAAGTCGGGGGAGGCATCTTACCCCGATGCTCTGCTCAACCCCGACCTGACAGACGGACGGGACAGCTCTGATAGAAAGATCACCAAGGATGATGATCTCCGCGTCTTGGACAGGACATTGAAGAGTGTCCAATTAGGTATGTAGGAGTTTGCATATCCGTGATAGGTTTTCGCTTGCCCCGACATATCATACGCATTATGGACATATCAACTGTATTACCTACGTCTTGCTATCTGGGCAAACCAGATGCCTACTGCATTATAATATCATTAACGAATGAACGAAGCATTGCCACGGTTGTAGCGAAGTTGAAATCGTGGTAACGAGTGGCATTAATTTATCAAACAGCTATGCTTGCCACTGAGTCGCGGCGACTGGTGTGCTTGTTTACGGGTGATGCTGGTCGCAAGCATCGCGCGAGGCGGAAGGTCGACGCCCTCACTTTCCTGCACCCTCTGGCCAACCCGTGCAATCATGGCCCACAGGTTTAGGTCCACAAAACTTGGCACCATGGCAAACGCAGCATCAGTACCAGCGAAACGGTCGAGGTGGAGGTCTGATAGGAGCTGTCTTGAGAGATGTCGTCGACGTTGTCTCGGGCGGACATGACGAACGGATGATTGCACAGAGAGCCAATGCCGCTCCTTATCCCGGTACAGGTTCTCCTTCAGGTCCACCACCACATTTCCAACATACATCTCCTGCTCGCCCTCGATCTACGCCCCCCCCCCCCCCCCCCCCCCCCCCCCCCCCCCCCCCCCCCCCCACTCACCGGCGGTACCAGATGATGGAACGCCGACACGGACGCCCGTCCCTGGACATCCGTTGTTATGGGACGGAAACCTTCTAGTTAATCCCCAAGGATCATCTTTGTGTCAAATGTAAGTCTATTCTCACCGTCGCATGATTGCTGTACTCACTCAACTCGGACCACCACCTCGTCTATACGCGCCTAATCGAACAGGTAAGAACACAGGCTATAAGAACTACGATCCGTCCAGTCCCTGATATGCACCATACTCCAAATTTCGCGTGGGTGCAGCCTTACTGTGCGTAGACGGCACCATCATCAGAGGTGCGAACGTCGAGAACGCGTCCTACGGTACGTTGCTGTCGCTGATCACATTCTATCGACATTCCCATTGACCTACACCCATTTATGTAATCCACGCAGGCGGCACGATTTGTGCAGAACGTACAGCGCTTGTGAAAGCTGTAGTGAGTATTAGCTCTGATTTATCTCAAAACTCTCTTCGACGATCTTTTCTTCTTCCCTTCACTGTCTGTGCTCACTTGCGTGCAGAGCGAAGGCAAGAAAGAGTTCGTCGCCATCGCAGTTACTTCGTGAGTCCCCCCCCACCACCACCACCACCATTCCGATCATCGACTTTTCTACACCTACTATGATCGCATCAGCGATGTCCCTTTTCCGATCTCACCCTGCGGCATCTGCCGCCAGTTCATCCGCGAGTTTTGCCATCTCAACACACCCATCTTCCTCGTCCCGGCTGATTATCCTCAGAGTGGCCCCGACGGTGAGCCACGCGGAGCTCGGGGGCAGTGTGGTTGAGCAGACTGTTGGTGGGTTGTTGCCATTGAGTTTTTGGCCCAGAGGAATTGGAGAGACCAAGGGATTCCCCAGGTTTGAGGATTAAATAGCGATCTCTGAAATGTAAGTGTGAAGCAGTGGAAGCTGTAAACGATTAGGGACCGTTTCGATGTGGCCGACCAGAGAGCGACGTGACGGCCGCTAAACAAGTGAATCTCAATATCATCTCAGCACTTTGTATACACGCCAGCATATAATGTTTCTAGCTAATGAAAACGATTTCAGCTACGTTCTACGATCGTTCCGGCCGGTCAACGCTACTACCCTCAGGTGGATTGTTGGGTTCCATCAGCAATTTACACCTCGGGCACGATCGGATACATGTAAGGCAGGGTGAAACACCTGTCCATGTTCAAAGGGAAATGTGAAAATGCAAGATGCGACGTCTACGCGTCTACCTGTACGTCTATTAACCCATGCCAAACGCCCAACTCCCCAGACATCTACGTTTTCTTCTTCTTGTGCGACTTCTTGGGTGCAGGCGCAGACACAGGCGTCGGCGATCTCGACTCTTTGAGCTCATCTTCCTTTTGCACTTCCTCGATCCCTCGTTTCTAAAGATGCAATCAAACGCAACACGCAAAACGCAGCAATGAGCGCAGTCACAAACGAAGGAAGAAAAAAAGAAGCCTCACCTTTCCCCTCCCCTTTGACTTGCCCTCCTGCTGCGCCTGAGTCTCCGCCTCCTTCTCGATCATCCCCAAAAGCGTGTTACACCTCCTCTGCAACTCCTGCGTCGATCTGCTCTTGATGAACCAATCAAACCTAAACACCGGGAACTCTGAAATATCCCTCTTCATCCTCTCATACACGTCTTCCGCTCGCATCCCGTAATAGTTTAATCGACAAAGCAAGTATCGGTCTTCTTCCTCGGAATACACCTTGCCTTTCGTCGTAGGATAGTTGAGCTCGAGCTCTTGCATCGGGTGTTTCACAGATGAGATTTTCTTCGCAAGGAGGAGTTCGAGGTTGGAACGTTTGTTGCGTTTGGCTTCCCCTTCGGTGATGCGAGCAGCGATTCGGGGATGTTCGGAAAGTTCTTTCCAATGTTTCTTAAAGTAGGTGTAGTAGCGTTTTACTTCCTTGGCGTCCTTGTCTTGGATCTCGGACGCGAGGAGATCAAAGTCATCCGTCCTAAACAACACAATCAACGTTTACAAATCCAGATGAATGAACAAGGATCTACGAACCATCCATAGCTCTCAAGTGCACGCACAAACTGTTGGAAATCTCTCCGACTCCAGTCATGGAAGCCAGCCTCAGTGTACCGCTCCCTCAGCGCTTGCTCTTCCTCCGTGAGAGGCTCCGCTGTGTTGTAAACATGTGTCAACGGATGTGTGGATCAAGAATGAAGCAAGACCGTACCCGCGTCGATAAACTCCTGAGCTGCATCCCGCTCGGCCTCGAGTTTTTCCGGAGTATCGTCGGGCCCTGGAGGTTCCCTCGTAGTCGCTGGTATCCCGTTCAATCGCTAAATCATAGTGCTTAGTTCAGGACAACCACGAGACTTAATTCAACCGCATACCTTGAACACGGCCAACTCTCTCTCCTGAAGCTGTGCAAGCGCAGGATCGAAGAACTGGAAGTCCTGTCTATCGAACCGAAACCATCCCATCAGCCTCCACTCCAGTCCGGATAGATCTGATCAAGACTTACATCTGAATCTGCTTTGGTGCCCTCGGCAACTTTGGCGCCTTCTCCGTCTTAGACGGCCCCGCACGCAACGTATCCTTGAAATAACTGTCCACCGAATAGTTCATCTTTCTTTCTCGCTTCGACAACGAGAGCATGTTGAGATTTAGCGACTTGCGTCCACCCGTTCGGAAGTCCTCGCCCTCCCATTGTTGGAGCGAACTGTCGGTCTTAAAGTTGCTGAGGTCTTCAAGGTTGAGACCTTCGTATTTACTATTGAGTTCGGCAGTGCGTTGTTCACCGCGTTGGATGATTTCTTCAATGTCCTCGTTGATGAGCATCCTACAAGTGAATCAAGGAGAAGTGAGCGTCGTGATCATCAGAAATCAAGCTCTACTTGCTCGTCGGAAGAGTTGATAATCTTCTCGGCGCCATGGGTGATCATCTCAAGAAGCTCATCTTTGTTCGCCGCTGGAAAACGCGTCAACTTGGACACCATCCAGGCTGAGATGAAAGCACTTGCCTTTCGATTGTTGTTGTCTGCCCTGTTGAATGACCAGCTGGTCCAGGCGGAGCTTTTGTGCAGCCCGCTCAAGCATACGCTCCTCGACGCTACCTTCCGTGATGAAGCGGAAAACATACACTTGCTTAGTTTGCCCGATACGGTGTGCACGATCCATAGCTTGCAAGTCTGCTTGAGGATTCCTGGGAGAGATAGTCAGCATACACGGTCCAACCGATGGTAGATCATGAAGACTCACCAGTCACTGTCGTAAAGAATGACAATGTCTGCAGTGGTCAAGTTGATACCGAGACCTCCCGCGCGAGTAGTGAGCAAGAAGATGAACTTGTCGCTATCCGGTTTGTTGTACTCGTCGATAGCAACGATACGATCATCGTGCGCCGTGCTACCGTCGATACGACAATATTCTGCAACGACGAGCCGTGTCAAAAAAAAATTGAGCGGATTGCAAGACTCGGAGACGCACTGAATGCACGGAAGAGGCAGTAGTCCTCCAAAATGTCCAGGACACGACTCATTTGACTGAAGATCAGCACTCTGGATCCCTTGGCATTCAGGGACTGAAGCAGCTTGTCCAAGATGAGCATCTTGCCCGAGTTCTCAATAATATGTTCGTCTGTAGTGTACGGAGGACCTGGTTCCTGATCGCGCAAAGGAGTTCACGCATGTTCGTACAGGGATTAGAAGGGACTTACTGCGCCATCGAACAAGTAGGGATGACATGTCACTTTGCGGAGCTGAACCCAAGTGAGACGGGTCGATGACATTCACTATCAGAGCATACCTGCATCACCATGTTCATCAATCGAGTCTTGCCTTCCTTCTTGCCGGTCAGTCCTTTTAAGAGGTTTTTTGAGTCAATACAGGTAAAACGGCTGGTTTTGTAATACGAACCATTGACCGCATCAATATCCTTCTCGAGCACGGACCGGTACCATTTCCGCTGCATCTCGGTAAGACCAATGTAAATGTTAATTTCCTTCTCTAAGGCACAATTAGTCATGTGGGAGAAGGACAAACAAAAGTGCACATTACTTGGAAGGAGGTTCTTCTCCACATCAGACTTGACACGACGCAGAAGGAAAGGTCGCAATATCTTGTGTAGAGCTTCCACGACCTTCTTGCTCTTCTCTTCTTCCCCCTCGGCGCCAGCGTCGTCCTTGTGAAGGAATGCGTCAAGGTCCGCATAGTCGGAGAAGATTTCGGGACAAATGAAATTAAGAAGGGCAAACAACTCCTTCAAGTTGTTTTGCAATGGGGTTCCCGTAATTAGGAGACGGCCACGAGAAATGAAGGCGCGAACAATTTGGGCCAGGATGGAATCTACGTTCTTGATACGGTGGGCTTCGTCGATGACGATGTATTCGAATGAGAATTTCTTGATCGCCGACTTTTCTATGAGACAAATCTCGTACGATGTAACGCAGACGTCGAAATCTTGTGGGATGAGACGATTAGTGATGAGTTCGGCGCGTTCTTCTTTGGTCCCAGTGAGAACTACCACGTTGACATCCGGCGTCCACCGTTCGAACTCTCGAGCCCAATTCTGGAGAGTTGATTTAGGCACAACGATCAGATGGGGGCCCGCGGTGTCACGGTAGTGTCTAAGATAACAGAGGAAAGAAATTGTTTGGAGTGTTTTACCGAGACCCTAAAACGTTGTTGGTGACCGTACCATTATCGTTAGTAAGACGTACGCACCATTTCATCGGCGAGAATGCCATTGAGTCCGTTGTGATGTAACGAGACCATCCAGTTTAACCCCTGTAATTGGTATGCCCGCATAGTACCCTTGATATCTATGGGATGGTAGTTAGAAAATGGCGGATGGCAGTCGTGGCGGACTCACAGCTTGGTGATTCCTCGAAAACGTAAGGCTGGTCATCCCCTTCGGCGGCAAGCTCGCCGTCCTTCAGCAATTCCTCATCCTCCTCCTTCTCAGACTTCCTGTGGCGAGCGCTTTGGTCTCTAGAAGATTGTGAGCATGTGACGAGCAGCGGCAACGTGTTACCTACATGGGCTTCTTGCGGCCCCTCCCTCTCTGTTTTGGCTGTGCATCTAGGAGAGCTGCATACTGAGGATCGCGCGCTTTCTGTTTCCGAAGGATGACGAAATGTTACCAGGCTGCATGCGCATGGCTCACCTTGATATCAACGAAATATTTGAAGAGGTCGGTCTGACCAAGCAAATAGGAGTAGCGCTTGACTGCATCAGCAATCTACACAACAGTCAGTAGACGATTTGCCCCAAATCAGCGGTGGTCGTGCCTTTGCCTTGTCCATCTCCTGTCGTTTCACATGGAGATGGCTTTCGTCTGCCTTTCGCTTCTGCTTCTTCTGCTGCCTCTCCGCAGACACTTTCATTTTTGCCAACTTCGAAGGTGACGAACCACTTGCGACGGGTTCCTAAATAGAGAATCATCAACCCGAGGCGTTCACGACCCTATATGAGCAAGCGCGCCCACCTCGTCCGCGTGCTCATCCTCAAGCTCGTCTTCTTCTACGCTCGCGCCCCCGTCGATGTACTCGCTCTCTCCATCGTCCACACCCTCGCTTTCCTATTCGACCCAGCGACACCCTCGGGTTAATATGGCGAGTTCGTGCTGGGTGAATGTGATTACTTGCCTGTCTAGACACGATATTGCTTGGAATAAAGTCGCTCAGGACGTCTTCATCCATGTGTAGAGATGTGTCCTGTGCTAGTTGTCAGCGCTGTTGTCGAGCGAGGACAGATAAGAAAACTGACTGCCATGTCTCTTACTTGGTGGTCAAAGAGGAAGCTCGGTGTGACTGTGTGACAGTCGCGTGAATCGTGTCACGTCGGTCAGCACAGCTTGAACGACTATCTCATTCGCCATCATGCTTGGTATGTTTATGTCCGCACATTGCCTGATCACACCAGGTACACCGTAACTGGTAAAGACGCGTGAATCATCTGATGTGATAGCGAGATCAAGAATAACCGGATCAAGGGGCCTCAGACTCCTCAAACCGCAAATCACCCCATGTGAGTGGAATACCTAACATTTTGGCCACTGGATGACTGACTTTCCATCAGGGCTGGCTTCCTCGGTCGCGAGCTTACGTTTCAGCCCGTCCGTGTCCCCCACCGATCGTAATTCAGCTGTGAGATTTCACGACCTCCTGTGCGGTTTCCCATCACCAGAGCTCCATCATGGCCGTTTCAAGCTCCCGTGTAGCCGGTCCTCGCCGCCATGTATCACTTGGGATCAGAGCTCCCGTAATGAAGCAGGATCCGACTCGTTGCTTAAGAAAGTCGAGATCACGAAAGGGTGTGATCTCGACTTGTCCAATCGCGCAACATGATCCTCGTTAACCCATGGCTCAACGCTCACCCCAACCTGAAGCACGTTGAGGGGGACTCGAACCCTCCGCCTCGAAACGATCCCTGAAGCAAAGATCCCCGGGTCGTGTCATCTGCTGTCGTTCGCAGTCAGATTTACAAATGTAGGGACGATCGTGTGTGTTTCTACAAATCGTCCATCATTCAACTTTGTGCGGTTTTAGTCACATCTCACAGTCCTCACGGCAAGAGCAGTGCCAGGGTGACCGTTTACCTCAATTTGTGAGAACTAACCACCGATCGCGACTAGTGTGAGCCAACGCAGTACGGCAATTGGTAGGTAAGCATACTGCAATGTAGCGTATCGCGTTTCTCCGTGTTTCTCCAGCGACATACATGTGGATGTTGCAACTTACAAGAACCGGATCTACATATGGGGTACATCTCCGTAAGCGCTGTCAAGGGCGGTGCTATGCTATACTGCTTGTCTTCCTCGATCGTCGAGCAGAAAGTCGGGTCGTTCGTCTCAGACTCTCATGGAGCGTGTGAGTAGGTTGATATCACTTTCGGAATAGTGAGAGCTGATATCGATATTGCGATCGAATAATCGGTAAATCAGGTCTGTTGACCGTGTGAGTCCACCGTCGTGCTAGTTCTTGGCCAGTTCCTGGAGGCTGGCGGTATCAGTGGTCATGTCACCCTGTTTCCCCGAGTCCTTCAAAGGGTTTTCTCTGTCTAGCCCTTATGCCGAGCTAGTCAGTTGAGAGTCAACGACCGACAACTTGACTGGCAACTAGTCGTATATGTTTGCTGGCCCCGACGAAAAATGGTCGCAACCCCTGTATTACATACAGACTGGGCTGCGAGACACGAGCCAATGCATCATTTCCCATCATCGATTCATCCAGTTTTCATCCCCCGCCCATAAGCGTTAATATGTAAGTAAATTAAAAGATGTTCCAGACCTGGTTCACAACTTTGAGAATATTTCAGGACAAGCTGTCATGAGATATATCCTAAAAGTTCTGTCCTTTTTCCTCTTCGAGTCCTCCTGTTTTACTTCTCGCCGCACGTTCTGGTATTGAGTTGATACGGAGGGAATCGAAAAGAGTCCACGATGGATTACTCGAAGTTGGCAGAGACATATGGGGCCCTCCTCATCGGGGGGTTCATTGCAGCATCGTAGGTGTCTCAGTTTTCCTGTTTCTTCCATTCCATGTTCACTTCTACCTCGCTTCCCCACCATCCTGCCGAATGATACCTGAACTCGTAGTCTTTCTGGCATGCTCACGTTGCAGTGCTTCCTCTACATGAAACTCTTCCGCCTCGATGAGCTCAGAGCAAAAGTGATTGTGAGTTATCCAGGCTATTCTCAGTGACAGGCTCAGCCCCAGCCGCCACGTCAATGCTGACCTCCCGCCGGTCAACCAGGTTGGCGTGGTATGGTGTGTAACCTCGCACCGTCTCATTTCTGCCCATCGAATTTTCTTCTCTTCATCAGGGTCCTCGACCAGTCACATAGTATAATGGTCTGCGCATCAATATGGAACTATGTTATCAGCGGGTTTGGAAATTACGATGAAATGGGTGTGATATCATGGTGGGTACCCTATCTCTGTGTTTCCCTTCCATCATTGATCGGCTGGCCACTTTCAGTTATTTGGCAGTGAGTTTCTGCTCAGCTGTGTGTACCGCTCTGATCATATTCCACACAGCTCACTGTATTGCTCACGGTGGGCGTGACTATTTTCGTGATCGTCGGGGGAAAGCCTGACCAGATATGTACCACAGGGCATTCTTACATTTATCGTGCATTGGTATCGAGTTCTTAGCACTCTCCTCCATTCCTCGACTGATCCTCTCCAGTTTCTTTGCATACCGTATACATCGACGTGAGTTCGAGCCTGTCGGGTTTGGAATTACCAGAACTCACACTTGCTCTTATATAGTGAGCGGCGGCGATTGGCGTCTCACTTCAATCATTGTAAGTAGTCAACCGAATTTACATTTACATAAAATTGAAATGATATCGATTTATTTAAAGGTGATATTGGCTGTTTGCTGTATCTGTCAGTCTTCCGTCACCGTTTGATAATCCGAAACTGACATTCTGAAACGATCTCGGGCAGCTTCAGCCACAGGTACGCACGACCGTATCAGGAACCCTCCACCGTGTGCTAATCCTTTTGTGCAATGGGATCGTTAGCGACTACCGCAGAAATGTAGGGCATTTTCCGACTGCAAACTTTAACGCTGACCTAACATCCCAGGATACATATGCGGACTTTCCAGGCCTTCATGGCATCTTATGGCGTGAGCTAGATGTACGGTTTTTTTGGAACCCAGACTTACCGGGTCCTTCGTGCATCAGTGGCTATTCACCCTCAGTCTCGGGTTATCATGTGCCGAAGATATCATCATCGCTAGCTCCTTGATCTATTCGCTCCACACTCTGCATGGTCCAAAGGATCGAATAAAGTCTTCGAGGTGAGGATGTTGCGATTACTGACAAAGCTCATCGACGATGATGCCTCCCTGTGTTAGTTTGGATCGTCTTGTGGTCTCTATCATTATATATACTATCGAGACCAATTCATTGACGGGGTAAGTTGCCTCCAGCATTCATTTTTCGTAGTCTAAACATCCCTATAGCGTTTGTACGATCATGTGCATGATTTGTGTAAGTCGCAATCGAAGGTTATCCCTGGTAGTTGCTGACAGTTAGCACAGTGGCTTGCAGTGCCTAATAATCTCGTTTTCATGGGTTTGCATTTCTTCCTCTGCAAGCGTGAGTGAAAACGTTTTCGAGCTAGTCGTTAATTCGTTGACGAACCCACCACAGTATACGGCAACTCCCTACTCGCATCGTACGTTGCAAATCATCTGTCTTTCTCACACGAGTCACTCAACGGGCACTAGATTAAACATGCGGAAACACCTCCGTTGCCAACGACGTCGCGGCGGCCATCCAGAGATCTCCCTGTCCATCCAACGGTGTACGGTGAGTGGAATCCAGCATTGGCACGTTCCAACAACGATTGATTCGGGTATGAAAATTGTAGACGTCAACACAGCGGCCTTTAACGATCAAGGTCAGTCTAGCCTCACTGTAGAGGGCGTGCTCTGACTGAACTTGGCGGACAGACCGATGTCGAGCAGACCATTCAATCCTCCAGCGAGTGTGTTAGTGATGATCAGCCTCCCAGGGCCACTGCATGAGCAGCGTCAGAGTTGGGGGCAACTCCGTTGTTTTGTTCGCCTCTCTCACCTCTCATCTCTTATCTCTCGTGCTATGTACATCTCCCTCAGGCCAAGCGAATACTGGATTTGCCATCAATCAAGTTCTCCGAAGGAGATTTATTGTATCATATATTGCGGAATTTCGATGTATATTCTTTTGGTATGGTGTTTATGTAGGGTGTAGGATGCGCTCGAGGTGGGCCGGATTTTTCGCACTTTTCTTGGTGACCAGGTCAGTGATATTGCTGGATGGTGATGTGGAACTTGAGCTTAAGTACTTGATCTACAGCTACATCGGTGAGAAGGCCCATGACATGCACACGTCACCGTGAGTGTTTGCGGCACGATGTTACCACGATCGAGGTGAGATCCAACTACTTGGAAGGTAAGGACCGACTAGAAGGTAAGGACGACTTCTCTATCCCCCTCAATCAGTCGATATATAAACCCTCATTGTCAGTCCTAATGAGGGCCCCGCTCTTCCTCAAGTGTACTCTAGTGTACTGCACCTCAGAGTCATCATAACTGTCGTTTACCCTTGGGTGACAGGTATGCGACGCTCGTGAGTCGTGGGCACCCACCTCTGAAGCCGTGCCAATCTTCACCTAGGCGCTGTCAACCCAATTCAAGTTCCAACTAGGGGATGATACATTATCCCAGTGCGACGGTAGAGTGGCGGTGAGGCAAGGCAAAGTTCACACGTACTTTGCACGTACTCGTAGTCGAGGTTTGTTACCTCAAGTCAACAGTCTCTGGTTAGGTCCTTTGTCTTCCACCTTCCACAGGCCTAGATGAACCGGAAGGAGATGGAGCCCACCAACTAGCCCGGACTCTCGCCAATTTGAGTTGCTCGCACGACAGTCAGTCTTGTCCAATATTGGTCTGCCTTCTATGCCAAATACAGTAGTAGTAGTGTCTGGCCGCCGACGTCAGGAGAGGGAGGAGGAATCAGTGGATTGACGTGGACTTCTGGGTAGTCCTGGTGGGAGGTCCTCTACATATAGCCTTATACTTCCAAGAGTCCGAATTTTCATTATGTTCACATCATCATATCAGCTAACCGCCGGGATGGTCGGGTGCTTGATCGAGTTTCAGGTTTTGATGCGCCAGTTGCCAGTAGTCCACATGTCAATCCGCAATCGACTCATCTTTAAGAAGTTGGAGTTTGGTTGGCACGTTCACTGACAGGACGTGTGCCCAAAAACCTTAGTATCACGTACTGACATGCATCCACCTCAGTCCCCGTATCCAACATCCTCGGAGCAACTATATGACCGCAAGCATACGCTGGCATACACGCGGGGCTCCGGAACGTCGATTGATCCCTGGAAGCCTGGCGCCCAAGTAAATTCCAACCCGCCGAACCTCCGTACTGCCTTGGACTGCCCCCCTTTCCTCATTCGTCGGATTGTCTCCGAATTGCATTCCACGTTAAAAAAGGCAGAATGCGATTCTGTGACAGGACGCGGGATACCAGTGTCCGCTCGCTCGTTTTCGTTCACCTTCCTTTCTTTCTCGTCTGTCTTTCTTCCTCGCAGCTCCTGATACTCCGGAGAGAGCTCGACCGTGATGAATCACATTAATGTGGCACCAACATATGGGGCCCTCCTTACGGGCGGGATCATAGCAGCATCGTGAGTGTCTCTGCGATTCTGCTTCCTTTCCTCGTGTGTTCACACCTGGTTCGCTTTCCCGCCATCCCGCCTACCTACGCTCCAACTCGCAGTCTATCTGGCGTCGTCGCGGTGCAGAGTGTGCTCTACATCAAACTCTTCCCTTCCGATCACTTTAGAACAAAACTCATCGTGAGTCAATTGAGTCATCCCGGAACGCCTCGCCAATGCTGATCCCGCCTGCCAAACAGGTTGGTGCAGTATGGTACGCCACGCCACCCCATCTGTTTCCCTCCATCCGAATCTCTTTCTCTTCCCTAGGGCGCTCGACCTGGCACATAGCCTCTTGGTCTACGTATCGATATGGACGTATGTCATCACATGGTTCGGAAATTATGATCAGATGGATATAATAGCAACGTTCGTTGGCATATTTCTGCATTTCCTTTCCGTCATTGATCGACTGAGCGTTTTCAGCCCAATCACAGTGAGTTTTGTTTGCTTGCTTGTATCTGCCGCTCTGATTTTATCCTTCACAGCTTACTGTTTTGATCACGGTGAGCGCCAACAACCCAACGTGATCACAGGAAAGACCTAACAAGAATATCTCAGGGAATTCTTACGTTTATCGTACATTGGTATCGGATTCTCAATGATGTGCTCTGTCCCTTGACTGATCCGACCGTGCAGTTTTTTCGCAGACCGAATACATCGATGTAAGTGCAACTTGTCGCCTTTGGAATCATGCAGAGCTTACTTCTTGCTTAGTGAGCCGTCAAGACTGGCGAATCACTGCAATCATCGTAAGTGCTCTGACTAAACTGAGATTGAACGTCAATCGATCTTCTTAAAGATGTCATTGGCTGTGTTGCGTGTTTGTGAGTGTCTTGCCACCGTCTGACAGCTCGAAATTGAAATCCACATCTAATACATCCTTGGCAGGTTCATCGACAGGTGCGCAAGACCGTTGATGAACTAGACATGAACTGATCTTTTCGTCCGATTGTTTAGCAACCACTGCAGAAATGTAAGACATCTTCTGACTGTAAAATCTCGGCGCTAATGTAGCATGCTAGGATACACATGAAGACGTTCACTGCCTTTAAGGCATCTTTCCGCGTGAGTTTATTGTTGTTCCTCTGTAAATTTCTGGCTTACCATGTTGGCGTCCCATCAGTGGTTATTCACCATCGGGCTCGCGCTGTCATGTGTGATAGACATTCTAATCGCGGGCTTCTTGACTTATTCCCTTCAAAATTTGCAAAGTCCTAGGATCGCGTCCTCGGGGTAAGAACATTGGAATATGTGACGAATCTCGTTGACATCGTTCCTTGTGCTAGCCTGGATCGCGTCATCAATACAGTGATATTATATACCCTGGAGACCAACTTATTGACGAGGTGAGTTGTGTCGAATTTCGTTTTTCTGGTAAAATAACATTCGTCCAGCGCTGCGACGGTCGCATCCATGGTCTGTGTAAGTGACCATCGAAGGTATACCTGTTTTATTTTCTAACATTAAGCACAGTGGCTCGTGATGCCTAATAACCTCGTGTTCATGGGCCTTCATTTCTTTATCTCCAAGCGTGAGTAACACGTCTCAGTTCTTCATTGGTCGCTGAGGAACGAGTTCACAGTGTACGCCAACTCTCTACTTGCTGCGTAAGTTGGCAAACATCTTTCTTTTCCACTTGATTCGATCAACACCTACCTCAGATTGAACACGCGGAAACAACTCCAAAACCAACGACAGCGCGTCGTCTCTGCAGATTTTGCGCTCCCAAGGTTTATTCGACCGAGCAAGAATTCGATGGTGAGTGTGATCGAATTTGACCGCGTTGAAACGGTGACGGACTTCGATCGTAGTCGCAGGATGAGGCAGCCGTGACGACGAAGGTGGGTTTTTGCCTATCGATGACTGGAGGGGGTTCAATAGTGCACGGATGTGAGCTGACTGATTCTCCGGAACAGCTCGAGATCAATATTGAACGGACGGTTGAGTGCGCCGTCGAGTCCGTCGATGTCGACCAGACGGTCGACTCTGCCAGCGAGTCCCTCGAGGGGAGGCCAGATCTAGATGCCACAGTCGGCCGACGAAGAGCTCGTTTTGAATGACGGCGACATCTGAAGCGACTGAAACTAGGGGGGGGGGGGGCGAATTCGATTATTTATGTCGACATTTTGTTGTTTGTGGGGATGATTTTGCGCGTTTGCATGTCTTGATCTCGTCTTTGGATGTCTCTCTTTTTTTTTTGGTTTCCGTTTCCCCTTATATCTCGTGGATTTGTCCCATTCTGTGTTTCAGTTCTCTGCCGCTCAGTCGGTTGTCCGTTTAGTGTACCACATGTCACCACTTGAAGGAATTCCGATGTGTATTCTTTGGTCGGAGGCTGGAGGCTAGCTCGGGCGGGGTCGGAGGTGATCGGATTCATACAGCCAGGTACGTAACCCCTGACTGGAACACGTCTGAATCAGCGCTTGCGTCACGGATCCTCACACTTCACTTGGAGTTTATCGATCTTTTTTTCTAGTCTGTGAAGTGGGACAGAAAAGATTGACGGCCGTCTCGCGATATGGTACATCGTTTACAGCTTTCTGAAGGATTTGACCACATTCGAGGGGTGGTACGTGTTCACCGGCTCGAACTTGGCAGGGGGTAAGGTCGACAGAGGTCGACCCCTGAGGCCTGAGTGGTCTGCGCTTGCGTCACCGATGCCAAATGATGTGCGTCAGCGGTGCCGAATGAAGTGCGTCAGCGTCCGAGTCCGTGTATAAAATATCCCAGTCTCTCCACACTGAAAGCCTATTCATCAACACTCCTACCACACCCAATCACCAATGTCGATGGTTATTCCTGACGGGTAAGTCCTTGCCTCAACAAATCGATTGCAACGTTCATAGTAACACGCCCGGGGGGGCCACATCCAGATTCCGCTACGTCGGCGTAGCGCTCTTGTCGACTGTCTGGCTCTTATTCTGGCAGGTCATGACTGTTCAACGACACCGCAAGAAATCGGGGATTGCATTTCCTCAGCGTACGTTTTGCGTTTGTTTCAATCAGTGTGAGCCCCATGTGTTCATTATGACACATGCAGTGTATGCTGAGAAGGCAGAGACTTTGACGTCGCGTGAAGCGCTCGTGTTCAATTGTGTACAACGTGAGTGGATAGAGCCGACTGGACTGTATATGGTATAAGGGGGGTGACGATGAATCAACAGGGGCACACCAGAACACGTTGGAGCAGCTGCCTATTATCCTCATAACGTGAGTTCCAGATCTCGGTCCCTTGTCGTTCCTCGTTTTTCATACCACACTTATGATATAGGACGCTCGTAATGGGAATCAAGTATCCCGTCCTCGCAGCAGCAGCTTGTACATTCTGGGGCTTCTCTCGCGTGCTTTTCACGATCGGGTACATGTCAGGAGATCCTGCCAAGGTGCGTACCCTGTTCTCTGTTTTACGTCGAGAAAACTCGGTATTAAAACGAGTGGTTTGGATAGCGAAACGCGTCCGGAATATTTGGGGAAATCCCAATTGTAGGTGCGTTGTGTTGGTTTGGCGTGTCCAAGCTATGAGATATATATTGACGTGTTGGTGTAGGGCTTTTCGTGGGGTCGACGTGGGTTGCGTATCTGTTGCTCGTGGGTGCTTGATGGAAAGGGGGTTGGAACAAGAGGGGTCGTTGGTTCTGTTGCAAGTCCTCGGTGGGTTCAAGTTTGGCTGCGAATTCCGATCTTCGATTGTACGTCGTGTAACGATGTTCCACATCTCTCGATCGAGAAGTACTGGTAATGTTAACACTGCTCTGACGAGACCGGTGCATCCAAGACATGTTGCTCAGCCGATGGTCACCTGGACCTTCCAAAATGGCTCTAATAAATGCTGTTCAGTGGCGTGCCATAGATCCCGGGAGCAAATTCGCGTGTCTATTTCTTGTGATTGGTACGTCATCCGAATGCTCTCTTTTCAACAGGGTCATATAGGTAAGTCAATATGAAGCGCCTCAGGTCTCTCAACTGAGATGCTTTCTCCCTCCATCGCCATCGCTGCCATCGCTCTGGCGGCCCCGTCCCTCGCTAAGATCTATGGCGTGGACTCTTCCACTCTGGTCTCTCAGTCTACGTACGCAAAGGCACTATCCGAAGGCTTCATCAAAGCCGTTATAGGTGGTTACGAGGAAGCATGCTCGAACGGTGGTTCCGTTGACCCGAACTTCGTGGACTCGTACAACAACGCTGTTGCTGCTGGATACACCAACATCGATACATACTGGTTCCCCTGCACGGGTGCCAACAATGCATGCAAACCATTCGATCAGCAACTCGCAGAGATTGGCGCCACTTTCATCAACAACCACATGAACATTCACCGGATCTGGGTTGATTTCGAAGTGGACACAAAGTACTGCAACAACGTATGTATATTCTTTCGTTCGTATTGCGTCCGAATCGTCTGATCGCTCATAATACCTGGTCAGTGGAATTATGGGGCTAGTGGAAATTTGGTTGTCGCTCGGGAAATCATTGCGGCCATAAAAGCATCTGGATATGTCTGGGGTATCTACAGCAGCCCTGGCGTAAGTGATCTCGGATGATTCGCTCTGTCAGAAAGTCAATGTCTCCAATAGGAATGGGCAAATATCTTTGGTTCCGATTCTGTCGTGCTCGATAACTCGGTTCCTCTGTGGTTTGCAAATTACGATAACTCAGAAGTAAGGGTTCTTCTTCCTTGTAAATGCCCCGGGAGGATTGATGTTAATCCATGATCCAGTCCTTGTCCATCAATGTACCATTTGGCGGGTGAGTTTCCGCTGTTGAGCGTTGACTACAGCATGTATGAATGATACTTGAACTCTACAGTTGGAGTGGCTACGCAGCCGGTCACCAGTATACGGACGTTTCGGCTTCTGGCCAATTTGATTTGAACGTTTTCGCCTACTGATGCGGACGATGATCCATTGGACTTTATACATGGATAATGCATTGTGAAGCTTGCAAGCTGTTTCACAGCGGTGTAGGTTTTCGTGTCTTGAAAATGTGATATTTTTTTGTTAGGGAACGCGGCCTTGGGTGTAACGAGAGACCACCAAATACTAGAATATTGAAGTTTCCAAGATGCAATGCAAATTCTTCCAAGCTCAAGCTCAAGTTGATAACTGATCTTCAGCTCGATGGTTCGTAGCTCAATTGCTTCCCGTTCTAATTCAACATGCGCCAAGATGATGCCGAGAAGGTTCGTAAACGAGTCCCGGCCTAACTGGAAGTTGTTCGACAACTTCAAGCTTCAAGTCGACCACCACCTCCTTCCCCTCCTCCTTCGCCGGTCTGGCATGTCCACTCTTTTATACCTTTCAGTTGAGTACTGCCCTCATTCCCTCTTTATCAGGTCCAGTCTCTTTGGCATCTCATGGAACCGCTCAGTCCTCCCCCGACACCCCGTCTCGTAAGCAGCGTCGACGAGAGTTCGTCGCTCCTCTCCAAGGATGCCCCTCTCTCTGCAGACTACCTTCCATCCAAGTTCTCTATCGGTCTTCTCTCGCCAACCCCGCGTCTCCGTAAAGGTCGTGCCAGTCTTGTCCCTTCGAACCAAAACACGGAGGCGGAGGCGAGGCGTCTAAGAGCGGAGAAGCGCGGATGCCAGAGGAGGGCGGACACACCCGTCCTCGCACGCGTTGGAAACACGTTTAAGTGGGCCCTCTTCGGCGCCATCAGTTGTGTGAGTCTCGCTAATGTTCTTTGCTTAGTTTACGTCTCTACGTCACTCGTGCTGATCTGCCTCTGCCCAGCTCTCTGCGTGGTCACTCACAGGTCTCATATTTTGTCTCCTTACTTGGTTCGATGTCTTTCAGTCCGCAGACGTTGTCCGCGTCGGCAACTCATCGTTTCAACTCTCAGCTGTGCTTGGTGCCGTCACCTCCATCATCGGCGGTTAGGCTGGCATCCTCCTCAACAACCGTTCTTTCCTCGCTGTCTATACCTTCCTCCTCTGGATCTGCTTTTTATTCCCCTCGTCACGCCAGGTTACATCATTTACAAGGAACGCACGTTCAACCTTGAGGGTAAACTCAATGCACAGTGGTCGCGTGTACTCGGACCTTCTAGACGTCCGCGCATTCAGGACAGGTTACGGTGACCTCGATACATTTCGAGTTTGCCGCATGGCTATGTTTGTAGATTCGATCAGACGGAGAGAGATGATGATACCCTACACCCGGGAAAGCCTTACTATCGCTTCGCAATATCACAGAAGTTGTCGATGCCGACAAAAAGGTATTCACCCGCAAAGCGCTCGCCCACTGTCCCTTACACGCAACCGAGAATTGACTATACATTCACGATCGACTCTCAAACGGACACGGGTCCCCAGCAAGCAACTCACGGAATTCGGGAATTCAGAGAGATATATTAGGTTTGAGATGCACGACGTCCGTCATGCTAAGTAAGTTAATCCATAGTGTCCACATTCTGGTAATTGTTTGTCAAAGTTAGCAGTTCCTCTTCCTGAACATGACTTTCGTCAAGGGGTTGGCCACGATACCAGCGCCAACATGAATGCCTCGCGGGGGTGTTGCGTTCTCTTCCAGTTTAACGTCATACGTAAGCAAAATGTGTGCCAACATCGTCTTCAACTCGTTGGCAGCGAAGAAGCGACCGGGACTGGAGCACGTGTGGGAGGAATATCCAATTAATCGAAAAAGTGTTAAAGCTTGCGAAAGGGTGGGCTTACCATGCGTGCTTGCCGTGTCCGAAAGCGAGATATTCGAGGCTCGTGGAGACGAATTGATGTTTCGTACCCTCTCCATCCTCATCTCTCATATTCGAAAATCGGAACGGATCGAAGACGTTTGCGTGCTCGTACAAGTCATCGTCGAGGTGTAACGATCGGGAAGGAGATACGATGAATGTTCCCTTTGGCATGAAGGTACCGTCCGAGAAGGTGAAGTCCTTGAGGGCTTTGCGCATCAAGCTCACTAACGACATCAAAGTCAGGACGAGTCAGGACGCTGCGCGTCGTGAACACAACGGGAAGAGATGGACGTACGGGATCCAATTCCTTCCATGCGTTGGGTTTCTCTCAAGAAGCTGTCGATTTTGCGCATTTTCCCGACGGAAGCCTTCGACCAGCCCTCTGTCTCGACGATCGATTCCACCTCTTCACGGAGGGGCTGGACATACTGCGGATTCGCAGCGAGGATAAAGAGCGCATGAGCGAAACTCTGCAAAAAATCATTTTGTTAGTTGGTTTCACAGGCGGTCATCTCACTGATGCGTACGTTGGAGCTGGTCTACATAAAAGGTCAGCCACCAAGAATCCACGCCAATCATACAGAGACACTCACGTGAATAGCGGCGAAGTTGACAGACAGTACCCGGGTCGTCCACAACCTCACTGAGCGCTCCGGGCCCTCGGCCTCCTCCAGTAGCCATGTCAGAAAGTCATTCTGTCAAAACGACGATGAGGACCATCCAACAAGTAACCTGAGACCGACGAACAGGTTTGTCAGCCCAATCGTCCCCGTACTCTTCCAACTGCTTCATTCGCTCCTCGATGAGCGGACGGAGGTGCTTCATAGCGCGGTTCGTGCTCCCTGGCACGTCAGTCATGAAGTAGGCAACAAACCTTTTCAGGGCCTGGTGAGTGTATCTCTTATGCAAGCGATAGATGGAGCATACGGGGCTAGGAAATTGGGATAACGTTTGATGACGCGCCCTCCATCGACAACTTCGAGGGTATATCGCAAGTTGATGTCAATCCAGTCAGGGTCACGGCCTAGTGTACAGATTCTTAGCAAGGTGAAGCTGAAGCGAAACCAGCGGGGTAAATACGCACACAAAGGAAGACCGACGAAGGATCTGTTGCTGGTCCTACAGACCACTTTCTGGATAGCCGAAAGCGCCGGAACGCTCTTCCACTCTGCAACCACTCCCTGTCAGAAATGTAGTGATCCTAAGAACAGTAACTGCTCACCGTCGCCCTTGAGATCCAAAACCTCGTCAAATGATGTGACGATCTCGTCTCTTATCTCGTCGTAAGAACCTCCGATGCTCCGAGTAAGCTGTGATCGAACAATGTCGACGTGGTATGGATTATGCGTGATCTCGCGCCCCATTGTGTGCTTGGTCTGCAATTCCTGTGAACAGTTTCAACCACAATCCCGAGTACCTGAAGCTCGGACGCCTAGCTCACATGCTCTGCTGCGTCCAGGAAAGAAAGCACTTCATCGGGAGCTTTCCGAAGTTCTTCCATGTGCTCACGATTGCTCACGATTACGATCCAGCGGTTGACATCCGCGACCTTGAAAGGCTTGGACTTGTACTGTAAACTCGTTTAGCTAACGGACACAGACAGAAGCACCGTAATCGGAAATACTCGCCTTCTCGTAGCCCTCTTGAATGATCTGAGTGGCGTTCGAACCGTACTTGTAACCAGCCCACCATGATCCAAACCACCCATTTGACCCAACAGTTGGGATGGCGTCGAGCTAGGGACGTGGCATTTAGGGGGGACGAAATTTAAAGATGATTTAGTCACATACGCCAGAACCCTTGTACAACTTCGAGATGATGATCGTTGCGGCGACGATGCCCGTCGCTGCATAGACGACGCCCGGTATGCCTTCAGGCATCTGTAAGTCTGAGGAGTGCATCGTTTGTGATTTGTTAGACTGAACTCACTACAGTGTCTATTTAACTTGACGCTTCCGACGGAGACGCTTTCTCTGGGCGCAGTTGGTGATAAGCAAATATCGCGTGTTACAACTTACAGCATTGTAGTTTTCCATGGGCTGACGTACTGCTTTTGCCGCAGCATGCTCGGTCCCTTTTGATGTCATTGAAGTGGTCGCTATAATATGTGGCAAAAGAGGTATCGCGTGTTCGGACTCGGATCTTGGATTCCGTCGGAAGGAAATCGCAATGAACCACGCACCGAGAAAAAACTGTGTCAGCGGCGTGGCTGGCGGCGAAAACTGCGGCGGGAATTGGTCAGTACGGTGACAAGTCAATGAGCAGAAGACTCCGCTCTATCGGGAATTAGATGTACGGCCCGAAGAGAAAGCTCGATAGGACCCATTCCTCAAGAACTGCCCTTTCTCTAGATTTATCGCGGTACTTAGCTAGGTGCATTGCGTGAGTTGAAGCTTGAAGCTTGAAGTGTTGAAGTGTCCGACCTCCAGTAGTACTAGTACCGTTAACGTCTCTCTAACTAAAAGCGGTCACACTGCTTGAGCTACCTGGAAGTAGTACTAGCATCCAATCACACCCCGCAACCGGTGTCATGATCATACATACATAAAAGCATGGAGTGGGAGACGACGGAGTCAAGAGCATCGCGGACGCCATATCTGATCGATCTGATCAGGCAGCCACCGCAGTACGCAGGCCATTAGTAGTCGCCCTTGACATATCGCCATCGGGGAGTGCAAATGCATTCTCGTGACTTTCACGATAGTCCCGGTTACTTGTAGATATTGAGGTGTTGAATTCAAAATACCCCGTTGTGAGTGCCCTTGGATTGTCGTTCACATAGTATCGCCCCAAAGTAAGTCGCTTTCCAGGAAAACGGGAAAAGAAAAGCCTTCCGTCACTTACCAACGCAGGTGTCCATAAGGAGCATAAACAGCGCTGTTACCCAACTGTTACTAGCCTATCTCCACTTGGATGACCAGCCGCGCTATAACCAGGGCGGTGTAGCTTCGCGCGTACAAAAAGTTAGACCGACGATAATTGTTCCGAGGCCCAAAATGAGTTGAGAAATCACAATCTGTGTATAATCCGCAGGTTCGCCCTATTTGTTGGGAGCAATGCGTTTCCAAGGATGAGTTTTTATCATTTGCTTACCCAGGTACTGACACCCCCGTTCCCAACAGTATGCAGAGATATAAGTCGTGATCATCTCGATCGCATACCTGCCAGTGGTCGGACCCCTCAGTCCATTCCTGTGACATGCCCCCACAAAGAAAAACCACAACTCATCTGCTACCACCAACGTTACCGAAGTTGGGCCGAAGCTGTTGTCCTAGGCATCACGATCGGTGCTTGCACTCGACCTCGGGGGCTTGAGCTCGTGGGTATCACATGCACCGACGCTAACGAATTCGATGCTGCTGGTAGGCTAAGTGAGGATGTGGGCCTTTTACTGCATCATCAGGTGATAGCTGATCTAGAGACGTCATGACCCCATGGCGCGTAAAAGCTCAGCTTTTGTCCAGGAGGCCAACTTGTGGCTGAGGGTGACAATGAGAGTCGCGGTCCGCGTGATTTCAGCGGTAGCTCTGGTCGAAACACCCGATAGAATCATAGTCAGCATGAGTGCGCTTCCATGGTCGTCAGAGTGACACCCGTAGACCGACATTGTCGCCATACTTAGCTGAGCATAGCAGAGGGTCCCAGGTCATGGCAGGTTAACCGTGACCGAACTCTAAACACGAAACGTGAGCGTTTTTCGGTCATGCCCGAATGGTTGGTGACAATCATGTGAGGAAGAAGTAGATGAAGAAGGAGGAATCTCCTGACAATACATGTGGCTCGTGTCTTCTTTGATTCAAGTTGCCAAGTACGAGAACTCAGTCGCCCCCCATGAGTCATTGAGTGATCCGTAATTACAATTCGTTCAAATTCGAAACAGACAATTACACGCATAAAGCTTCCTAGATAACTCCTACAGTTCCATTTACTCGTAGATGTTCAAAGAGTTGAACTCAAAGAACGCATTCGTGAACGCGCTAGGATTGTTATTCACGTAGTCTAAAACACAAAGTCAACGTCGTCGATCATGGAGGTTCAAACTTCCACGCTGCTTACCAACACACGTCGATGGGCATCCAGAGGCGGCATAAACGCCGCTGTTACCAGCCCAATCTCCGCCTGTGAAGTATTTCTCCAGTTTAAGACTCGTCACACGGTGCAAGCAAGTTCACGTACAAAAGGTCAGGTTGATGACGATGTTGTGAGGTCCAAAGTGACTCGGGAAATCGCAATCAGTGTTAGGGAAGTAAGCCGTAGGCTCCCCCTGGACGTTGCATGAGTGATGTGACACAGGGATTAAATAGAGTCAATTACCCAGGTGCTGGTATCGACAGTACCTCCAGGGCTCCGGACCTGAGAGGGGACAGATGAGCTGCCCCGCTCCCAGAAGTATACCGAGATATAAGTCCCACTCCGCTCGATCGCATACCTAGCGTTGTTAGTACATTCCGTGTACCCGTTGAGAGAAAAACTGAACAACTCACCAGCCACCACCAAGGTGATTGAAGTTCGGTCCATAGCTGTTGACATCATTGACGGCAACACCACAACCAGAGTTGTTAGTCTCGTTGACGTCACAGTTGGTGCCTTCGCTCCGTCTTGGAAATAATATGAGCTTTGGGGTTTTCCGCATGGACAATATCGAGAACGTACCCAGTCATAGTCCGGGACGCTGGCATGGTGCAGTCTTCGAAATATTAAAAACAGTGCGATAGTAGCATCACCGAGGTACGTACTCGCGCTAGTATGTAAAGTGATCTGGTCCGGCGACTGATTGTTGACGCCCTCAACAATGTCTACCTCACCCTGAAGATTCGTGTTAGTGATTTCGGCGATATATATTCATTTGAGTCAAACCTCATTTGGCCAATTATTACCGACCTCCTGGTATTAAAGTCAGTGTCTGGGGAGCACTCGTCGAATGAAGAGGACGAACCCTGATAAAAAGGAAAGGGGGCCATCGGGTCAGTAGTGATTGCATCGACATTAGTCATCAAACGAACCCTTGTAAGAAATTGAGCACCGTCAATCAGCAGAACAAAAATAGATACTCACAAACCGCGGGCCAAGTACCACATCCCTCAGGCATGTGGCCGATGTCAAATCTTAAAAATTATCAGCCAAGTAACCAAATGACAATCGAAACACCCACATCGCAACGTGAGTGGTGTACTGATTGTAAGACATGAGCCTGAAGGAGTTTCGTCCCGGTCCGGAGGCGCTAAGGACCGTAGTATCGTCCGCACGCAAGGTCACAGTGTTCCCGGAGACAGAGTACAGACCATCGGCTTGCGCTGTCGCTTGACTGACATAATTGCTAAATCAAGATTGTCAGACTAGGAACCTAATCGACGGCAAGGATGTCTACATACACTCGTCCGTGTGTGGGGTCACCGATCGCTTGCCACTGGAAGGCGTTGAGGAACCCTTGCCCGCTGAGACTGGAGGACAAGGAATAACTTGCACCTTGCGCTCTGGCGGCAGTAGCGAGTGCGATGAAGGTCAAAGACAGCAACGAGTTCGTCATCGAGAATAGTACAGAGACTTGTCGTTTCGCTCTTGCTCGACCAGTCATCGCCTTCTCCTCTTATACACCCTTGAAAAAAACTTCCGCGCCCCATAATGACATGGATAAATCGACGTATGTCCACGGGACATCTAAATTTTCTTCGGGTCTACGGGTGAACAGCCGTTGCCAGCGAAGTTCGATGGAAAGACAAACAAATCGAGAGAGCCTGAGGGACACTTCAGAGGTCATGAGAACTCAGGAGAGGTGGCGGCTTCCGTGTCCAAGTGGTGGCGCATAGCAAACTCGGAAGGTCCCATGTGTCGGACAGTATATGTGCATGTGCATGAGGGCCCGGACGAATGGCGCAGTGAACTGGTATGGGGTATAAGAGTTGGCACACGGCAACGGCATAGATATATGCTAGATGAATGAAATATCAGTGAATTATTCCAAAACTTACAGAAGACCGTCGAGCTGCTAAATTATACGTGAAGCTCAATTGTCCGGATCAGGAACGGGTTGTCGCAAAAGTGGTTCTCACCGATACTGGCGGAATCGTTAAGGGAAGGATCGTGCAAGCCGGGCCCCGGAAACAAGAGATTCAAATGACTGCTACGTGGACCGGCACTTGAGGTTGTGGAGTAAATAGCCCAAACGCGGGAGGTAAAAGAACCACATGTTCCGCGTGCTGAGGGTTATGTGTAGTGGAGCACTGACGATCATCGGGGTGTTGGCTAAGGCCACGTCATACTAGGTCAAACTCTAGTGGTTCCGGATATCATACCTAAAGTTTTATTTAGTCTGGTAGCAGCGCGGAACAGGCCAGATCTGGCTCAAGAACGTCCAGGTGATGTCGATGATGCTCCCGGGCCACTGTCATTCGGAGCAACTCAACTCATTCCCACGAGCGAGAAGTTGGACAGTCTACAGTTTATCGATCATCGATCAATCAGCAGCCTTGAGTTACTTGCAAGTAGGTACCGTCGTTTTTGGTGCGCATTCCAGCGGCATAGGCCCCCCACTGATCCAGTCTGCTGAGGCTGCAAGCTTGCCAGAGAGGGCCGGAAAGTAACACTGGGAATCGGTTGAAATCCGAATGAATCTCCATTGCTGCGGCCAGTCACTGGTTCCACAAGCATCCAGCTTGCAGGCATTTTCAAGTTCAAGTCTTAGGACCGTGCGGCTTGCATTGTCGTCTGCGTTTCAAGTTCTACTTCTTCCCTGTGACTGGGTATGCATCTAGGCACCTCTTCCAGGGTTCTCAGCCGGCATGAAACGACCGGTACATCGCCCTGGGGGTCTCCTTACTTCCCCTTTGTCGAAGCATCGTCCTCGGTATCAACACTCGCGTCCCAGCATAACCTGCGTCATTGGCGCTCATAGCTTCGCTGCATCGGCGTAGCACTCATGTCGACGGCGGTGTGGATCATGGGTTGACAGGCCGATCTGTTAAGTAGCCCGATAGCGCAAGGAGTCTGGAGTAAACAATCATGATGTTCCCCGCTCAGGCTTTCTTGAAAGAATCCGAGAAATGCACAACCGCTAAAACTTGGACAAACTTGAAGCCGGGCCGTCGATAGCAAGGCGTAAGAAAAGCGAGGCCTGAAAGAACCATTGGTAAAAGAGGGCAAAGTTACGGTGAGTCGTGACACACCGTCAGATCCCATTGCAGACTCAGAAATCCCACTGACCCGGCCACTTCCCCCTCCCAGCCTCTGTCTGATTGCCTCAGAAGTCTGATTAATTGGCTGGCCCGCTATGCACTTATGAGTTGAGGAATACCATCACCGCTAGTTTGGCAGAGGACCTTCTATGCAAGAGAGGTCGATTGGTAAACCGGTAAGCGAGCAATTGTAAACAGGCAAATGCATTGAAAGCGCTGAATTCAAAGGTCCGATAGCCCAGAGTGGCCATATTGCTCATGCATACACCGGGACTCGCATGCAAATTGGCTCGGGAGTTTTGCTTCTGTTGACCCCATCATGATGGGCCTCCCCTCTTTTTGTAGATCGGTCCTTGAAATGTTCCCAAAGTCGTTCACGGTCGATTGCGTTCATCAGAGTCCGTACTCGATGACGTTGAACGAGAACATGTGCTCAATAAGTTAGAATAGAGAGCGATATCATGATATCGATCACTCAAAGAGAATTGATCGATGTCTTACCCGGGCCGCATAACCACACCAATCTCCGTGACGACCTGCCATCAGCTCAGGCTATGAATATTTCAAAGGAGATACACAATACAAGTACAAGTCCAAAAGACCTTTGTAGCCAATCGAAAGGTAAGGCACACTCGACAACATTCCAAGATTCAAGATAAATCCAACAATTACTCGTAGATGTTCAGAGAGTTGAACTCAAAGTAGGCCCACGCAAACGCGCTCGGGTTGTTGTTCACATAGTCTTCAGTGTCAGAAAAAGTGAGCCTCCTTTCCAAGAAAACAGGACAGTTTTGCCTCACTCACCGATACAGGTACTAGGGCATCCAGACGAAGCATAAACCCCACTGTTCCCGGCCCAATCTCCACCTGTGCATACAGCAAATAAGCGTATCACGAACGACTGCGTCGTTTTACTTACAGAATGTTAAATTGATGATGATGTTGTGAGCTCCGAGATGGCTTGGGAAGTCACAGTACGTGTCGGGGAAGTACGCTGCCGGCTCGCCCTATATACGTATGAGTGAAGCATATCAAGGTTCATGGAAGGCCGCCTACCCAGGTACTAGTATCAACAGTGCCTCCCGGGTTCGATACTTCGTAAGGGACATATGGGCTGCCCCGCTCCCAGAAATAGATAGATATATAAGATGCACTTCTCTCGATCGCATACCTGGTCGGATCGGCATATTGAATCGCACATGAAGGGAAGACGGTGACTCACCAACCACCGCCAATGCCGTTGAAGCTTGGGCCATAGCTGTTATAATCAGCAAGGGAAACACCGCACCCGGCGTTGTTGGTGTCGAAGACATTACAATCGGTGCCCGCGCTCGCCCTGAAAGACGCTCGGCATGTGAGTTTGACGTTTCGTGCGGTCCGATTGAGGAGCGCACCCAGTCATGTACCTATATCCTGGCATGGTGCAATCTTTGAAATATCAGAATTAGTGAAGGCGACAGCGTTTCAAGTACGTACTCGCGCCTGTATGCAAGGTAGACTTGTTTGGGACCTGGTCATTGACGCCCTCGACGATATCAATCTCGCCCTAAGAGGCCAGCATCAGCGTTGTTAATGACGAGCTTCAATCTTGTCGCACCTCATACGGCCAATTAGCACCGAGTTCCTGGAGGTTTGTAAGTGCATCACATCACATTGAATCATCGAGCCAAATGGACGCACCCTGGGAAAATGCAAGGAGAATCGCCACGTTAGCAAACATATCCGAGTCAGTGTTAAACGTCAGACGAACCCTGTAATGAGAGTGAAGCTCTCCATGTACGGAATACGAACTCAGAGACTTACAAACAGCGGGCCACGTCCCGCATCCCTGAGGCATATGGGCGATATCAAAGCTGAAAATACTTCAGCTCAGAAAGCGGGTAGTGAGGGATCCGCTCACATTGCAACGTGAGTGGTGTACTGGTTGTACGACATCAGCCTGAAAGAGTCTCGTCCCGGACCAGAAGGATCGAGGTAGGTCGTATCATCTGTCTGTAAGATGACCGAGTTCCCAGCGAGCCAATACAGACCATTTGCTGCTGCGGTCGCCTGGTCGACGTAGTTGCTAGGTTACACGAGTCCGTCAGCGACTCCTCGTCGAGTAACATTCTAATCACTTACACACGTCCGTGAGTAGGGTCGGGAATGGCCTGCCACTGGAAAGCATCGAGAAATGCTTGCCCACTGAGACTGGATGTCAACGCATAACCCGCACCCTGCGCCATGGCGGGTTGGGGACCGAGCCCACTGGAGCCGGGCGAGAATGCAAAACTCGCAGCGAGAATGATAGAACGCGAAAGTAGCGAAGACCTCATTGAACAGAGTACCGAGTCTGGTTGCTCTTGCTTGAGTAGCGATAGCCTCGCCTTATTATACGAGCGAGGAAAACGTCCGCTTCCTATGTTAGGGTCTACTGCTGGTTGCCGCGAAGCTTACGATTAAAGGATGAACAGACATGGATGTTCCTGAGAGTAGCGTTGCTATCATAGTTCATGCGAATTTGGCCTATACCCAAGTTGAGTGCGGTGACGCATGGCAGAATTTATCACGATCCTCTTGCAGTCCACGTTCTGGACATAAGTGAATACCGCGAAATTGTAGGTAACTTGGTCGAAGCTGCGTTCGAGTGTAGCAGCAAGCCCTGTCCAAGTTCGATGCCCATTTTACCGACGCGGAACTCACCGATAGTCTTCACGGGAAGGCCGACGCCAGCGCATAGCGCTCAAAAAGTGTTGACAGAACTTGCCGTTCGGGAGCCGCGAACAATCGCATTTCGAGCTTCCGCTGCCGGATCTACGCTCGTACGATTTGAAAGCAAGGAAACTGTGATTGACCTTGGTGTTGTGAGGTATTTTTGGGTGGTGCGTCAACAAGATTCAGGATTAACGGTACCGGTTTCCAGGAGGAAAGGTCATGGGGGCCGCGATGAGAAAGCCAAAGGTTGGCAGTTCTTATCAGTCAGTTGACCAACCCTTATTTAAGGTCCGAGCCTGGCAAGCTGACGAAGTTTTTCCGCTGGTGAGAAGTAAACCAGAACAAGCCGGATTAGTATCAATCGCTTGTAGCGGTAACGGATGCAAAGCACCAACGTCGTGTACCTTCACTGCATCGAATTCCACTGCTCTGTGGAAGGGAGGTTTGAAAGACGGCTCTGAAAGACAGCAAGAATGCGAACTTGATAGTAGCTTCCACGATTCAGATCAGCCGTGTACTGAGGGTGAATGCCATATTTGGACCGACGGCCTTGGAATTCAACAAGAACAAACAAACGCTTGGCTGACAACAGGTCATTACTACTACGAATTCTCCACCAACGATGTCGACCACGCGGTATGCATTCCAGTCTCCCTCCGTGTCTGACGAGAAAGGCGCGTACCGCATGCGTCCACCACGCAGCTCACGCCCCGGGTCTTCCAACCTGCGTCAGTCTCAAAAGCCATCATCGCAGACCAAGACGTACCTCCCCTACCGCCGTACGCGTCGCCTGGTCACGGTCGTGGCGCTTCTCGCTTGCGGCGCGTTCTTCTGTTTTGCATGCGCGTACTGGCTATTTACGACGAGGTGCAGTCGTCTCGTCCCTCTCTGTCGCGCTGTGCGTGGTCGTTTCGTTTTGCTGACGATTAGATGCTCAAACTTTTAGTCGACGCGTGCCAGCTCGCCACGTCGGGCGGGCCTGAGGCAAGTTCAACTACTCTGAATAAGCTCAATGTCCCTATGAACATATCACACTCACGGGACGCATTTCGAGACGCGCTTGACGAACATGACGCTCGTCTCGACGCGCTCCGGGCTGACCCCATAGCTACCTTCCTTGCCTACCTTCCACACAGTGGACTCCATAACCAACGAATTGCTCTTGAGAATGCACTCGTCCTTGCCCGCCTTCTCAATCGTACCCTCCTTGTTCCCCCTGCTCGCCTTGGTGCCACCCCGCTCCGATACGTCCGTTCCCCCACTCTTATACGAGCTCTAAGCCTTGATAGCAAGAAGGGGCTTTTCCACTGCGCCGACGTACCCGCCGATGTACCTCTCCCTGATGAGTGTGCTGACTATTTTACGCACACGCTTGTCCCGTGGAGTTCACTTGTTGACCTTACCCCGTTAACGACACGCCAACCGCTCATCCGGGTCTCCAACTTGAGCGCAGCGTGGATGGAAGAGAGGCTAGGCGTGCATCCTAGAGACACATTCGCGCTCCCTGATACTGATCCGTACGAGTTCCACTTTGTGGACACGCCTGAAGGTGCGCGGACAGGCGACAAGTATCTCCATGCTGTGCCCATCGCAACGCTCGCTGCTTCATCAAAACGCCTCATCCAACTCGGGACACTCTTTGGGTCATCGCGTCTTCGACTGAGACGCGAGGACAACCGACGGATACGTGGAGAGGTCCGACGAAACATGTTATTTTCGAACGGAGAGCTGACGCTCGCGGCGGATGGGATCTGTGCAGCACTTGGAAACGTCTATCTAGGTGCTCATGTGCGTGTGGGCGATGGCAGGTTTCAGAAAGGCGCACAAGCAAATATCAGGCTCGTCTGGTGGAAACTTGTTCACGAAGTCCTTGGCATCGATACTCAGATGGCTCTTTCACTCGAAAAGCAGGTTCTGTCAGAGACGGTCACTGCGAGGACGGCTGGGTATGGCAACGACGACGATCATTCCAACGATGGCGATGATGACGACGACGACGCTATGCAGGACGAGTTTGATGCACTGACTCCCCCAAAGATACCCGTGGATCTCCCAAGTCGGCGCGTCCCACACCCTCCGCTACCACCCCTTCCGAGGACATTCTCTCCAAAGGTACCCTGTCGTGCCCGATTGCACAGGACGCGCTCTCTTCGTCGGCTGAACATCCCACTCTTCATCGCGACGGATGCGCAAGACCCACTCACCGACCCGCTTCTCGCACCAATGCTGGCAACGTTCCCCTGTACGTTTTTTCTCTCCTCGTTCGTGGCTGAGACGGCACACCTGGAGGAGCTTACGAACGGGTACGATGGGGTCCATCTGGCTGGGTTCGTTGCCCCTATCGTCGACGCGCTCGTTCTTGGACGGGCATGGGCTGTGGTTGGGACGGAGGGGAGCACGTTTAGTCGATATGTTTCTGATGTGCTCTGGAGGGCGTATCGTGGTTGGGAGATCGTTCAGAGGGGGTAGGGTGGTGTCTTTTGTTTCTCTCACTCGTGTATTATAAGGAACCTTTGATTAGTTGGCGGATTGGTCTCTTTCTTTGCGTCATCATCGCGTAGATGGATAGAGAGGAACAAACACTTTAGTTGTTGTAGTCCATACTCGAATGACTACATAGGAATTGTATGTGCTGACGCGAATTTATGTAGAATCAACCTTGCGCACACGAGCATGAAATGCACTGCAGATGGAATCAAGCAACAATCACAATCTATCAGACATGCATACAAGGACGTTTGACTGGCACTGGCGACTATCAGGTTCGGAGCGTGACTATAATAGGGCAGCGCGCTAGGACGTCACTTCGAGCGACGCTCCTCTGTTAGGCTTTCAAGGGGACACTTGAGAGTCCTTTGTGCTCAGCGACATTTCGTAGGTACTGGGCTGGACCCTTTGGGAAAGGTACACCCCTCCACGAAGTGTGTGTATGCCTTGGAAATACCACCTGTGAGGTAGAAAGATCGCCAGTCACTCTCATCCATCTTCAGAGCACGGCGACGTTCATGGATCCTTGGGGGTGCACACCTTATAGTGTCTCCTCCTGCCAGGATTCGGAGGTCCCATCCGAGGTCGGCGTGAAGATCGTCTTGATGTGCCTTGCCATCACTCAGCCAGTCCGATCGGAGGTTCAAAACATCGTCGAGGGTCTCAAGGGAGCCAGTTGGAGGACTGCAGGCACTCCATATCGTCACTATAAGTGGGGCGACATTGGACGCCCCAGGTCGTCGATGCTTGACATATTCTTCAATTTGACACTTTCTTCCTCTGTCGGATGGTCTGCGGAATAAATGAACTTGAAAGGAGAATCGACAGTGCGGAGAAGACCGTGCAGCGGTGGTTGTTGGGGTTCGCAAGGGTACACCTCGCGGCTAGGTAGCTCAGAACGGTCCAGCCAAGAATATGGAGGAACGCTCGAGTGTATCCATGAGTTGATGTTTCTTCCCTCCTGTTGTCGAGCTAGGCTGCGGTCACGAGCCGCCGAGTACCCAATAGCTACGAAAACAAAGTCAGCTAATCGATGCATGATGTCGAGCCCGAAAACAGCATACCGTACGACTGTGATGCCCCCGCCATCTCCCAATCGATCAAAAAGCCCTTTCCATCCACGACGCAAGTACGTTGTCTCCCGGGATGAGATCAGTCTCGTCTTATCGCGGGACTAAGAAGTTACGAAGCGGGCCGGAGAAGAACTCAGATCGCCTCCTAGGATCATCCAGCCGGGTGAACTCATCTCCGATGAGGTCGTCCGAGTCGTAGGTTCCACTTGTGTTAGTAATTTCCGAGGCAAACCCACACTTGGACCATTCCACGCACTCTCCAAGCTGCGACATAGTTTCGCATTCAAGACTGTGGCAACTGGCAAGGATCCACTTCGACTCAGGCCTCGAGACGAAGTTGAGCAGTATTTCCTAATTCGGACATCGAGTATTTCGCGCAAAACGTTGTATATTTCCGACTTGCATGGATCCCTCCTCCTCGTCCGCTGCACCCGCGGATTCAGGAGACTCCCCCGCGTTTCAGAGATGGCTCAAAAAGGCCTCTATAATGACGGGCATAGGAATCTCACCCCAAGACCGTGAACGTGGTGTAGAGGAGCAGCAACACGCTCGCTCCGAAAAATGGAAGACCGAATTGATGAACTACAGTCCGTCTCTCTCGTTGTTTCCGCGTGTTTCCGCGTGTACTCATCATTCATCGTTTATCAATCGTTCCCTACGAATCGGCGTTGACTTGGCTTGATATTACGCCATCTGAACGCCTAACTAGGTCCGCCTGTGGTGTTCATGCTGAAGCACCTTGCACTATCAGGATGTGCTATGCCGCGCGAAAACGTCATTTGTGGTCCATGTGATGCCACGCGTTCAGGAGGATTTCACCCTGAGGGGGCCATTTTGTTGTGCCAGAATCATTTCGGGTCCAAGAGGCATATGGAGGATACCCTGACACACGAACTCGTGCATGCTTACGATCATTGCAAGTTCAACGTCGACTGGCGTAACCTGAGGCATCACGCATGCAGTGAGGTGGGTAGGCTATTCTGACTCAGTGTCGTTGATGACGCTGAGAATCCTGCGTTGTTCCCGTGGTGTTAGATCCGGGCGAACAGTCTCAGTGGGGACTGTAGATACATGCGTGAACTCAGTCGAGGGCGTGTCTCTTTCTCGAAACAGCACCAGGTAGATCATTTTCCCTGCTGGTTTCCCGTCTCTGACTCCCTTGATCCCCAAACCCTTGCACTTTTGGAATGATGCACAGGCTTGCGTTCGTCGGAGGGCTATTTTGTCTGTTAGGGCGAATCCCAGTTGTCCTGACGAGGCTACGGCGGAACGTGCTGTGAACGAGGTTTGGGAGAGCTGTTTGAATGATACGCGACCGTTCGACGAGGTTAATGAATTCTCTCGTTCGCGTCGGCTCTCGTACGTCAGTTGGGCTAATGACGTCTCTTCACGTGCAGATCTATTAACCGTGCAGATGCAACTTGCTATTCTTGGCGTCGATGTCGACAGGCAAAGAGAGGGCATTTTTACGACACGGGACTTCTTCATGAAGCCATCTCCAGGGGTACTGATGTCTACTGCCTGTCTACGTTCGATAGAATACGTACTGGAGGTTCTTTAGTACGGTATGTATTATTTACATTGTCGTTGATACCAGCGATGGGGATGGAGCGCCCAGGAAGTGCCAGAATGGATGTGAAGCCGTCTGAGAAAGAATGCCTGCGCGGGTCTACATCGGCATCGCACGAAGGCGGCGTGGGAATCCATGTGTGTTCAGACCAAGGCCACAATAAAAGCCTTGTCATCATTTTCTCTCGACCCCAACTTCCATAGTTCCCCTCAGGTCTTCCCCTTGCTTGTTGTGCTCCTCTTTCAACGATCACAATGTTCGCTAAGCTCAGGTAGGCTGGCATTCCTGTGGTAGTTCTCGCCGTATGCTCACGGGTCACGACAGCACGCTCGCCGTCGTTCTTCCGCTCGTCTCGGCGTTCACCCTCAACACGCCTACGGGAGTTACGACTGGAGGTGATGTCACCTTCACCTGGACCGCGACCACCACCGATCCTCCCTTCTTCTCTCTTGAGTTGGTCAACGCCATCTTCCACAACACGTTCGCTATCGCCAACAACGTTCAGACCTCTACTGGAATGATCAGTATCACCCTCCCTCAGTGTCCCCCAGGGTACGCTTTCGGCTCCTTGTCGTCTGCGGCGATTCCGCAGCAATGGCTGACCATGTTCCTTTGTTGAAAATAGCGACGGCTACACTGTGGAGGCAATCGCCCCGAAGTATGTCAATTCCCTCTTTGGGACTGTGGTGTGATTTCTTGACTGCTTACGTAACATCTATGTAGCAACGTGAACCAGATTTACGCTCAGAGTGGTGACTTCGTTGTCGGTGCTGCTTCCACTCCTACGAGCTCGATGGCGTCCACTAGCTCCGCGTCTTCGTAAGTGATTCTCAGACATGGCTGGGTTATCTGGTTCTATTGATTTGTCAGGATGTCCAGCGCCAGCATGCCTTCGGGTACCACAACTGCCCCCGCACCGACGTTTAGCTCTCCTACGGTTACTCCTTTGAGCTCTTCCGCGGCTTCGTCTGCATCTGCAACGCCTTCGAGCTTCAGCAATGGTGCTGCTTCGTTCAAGATCGGTTCCGGCGCTGCGCCTGCTGCCGCTATGGTCCTCGCTGCCGTTGCCGGTGCCGCTGTGGCCTTCTAAACGACTATCTAAAACCCTCGTTACCCAACGTCTTGGCTCGTTCTTTTTTTGGCTGGACTGCCTATTGGGATTCCCTCGTCCACTTTTTTTTTTATTCCGGTCTCTGGCGTTGTTGGTGACGATGTTTGTTGTTTTACACTACGGCGACTTGTTATTCTCGGCTGTCTGTCATTGCACGTACTTTCTCTCCATCATCGGACATGGTTTCTTTTGCACTGGACGCTTGGACAGAATGTGTCATTTCCGCTTAATTTCATATCATTGACCCTGTTTCTTACACGGTAATAGAGGGATTTTGGTATGGGATTCGTGGCCCGGCACGTTCTTTGAGCGTTTTTGTCATGTTCAACCTTTTCCTCATGACCCCTGAGCAAAACTTGTTCCAAACTGCGGGGAACAGGTTTGTGCTTGTCCGCTCGTTTTGTTCGTGTCCTTGAACATGTAGCTGCACCTAGTCTATTTGTCATCGCTGAGTACATGAAAAGCCAGATTGCACGACCATCATCGTGCCAAGATATTAATCACTCGCGAGTAGAATCAGGATGCGTAAGATGACGAGTTGCATATGCGAGTGAGGTGTGACATAAAGTACATGGGTTAAACGTTCCCTTAGAGAGGAAACCGCATCCTCGTGCCTGATCGACCCCATATCTACGCGGCGCGTCCGCACATGCAACGCACGAAGAAAGCGAGACGAATGGCGAATCGACTACTTCAACTTCTTCTTGCTGTCGGTCGAAAAATCGTGTTAGCAATGGAAACGGCGAAGGAATGGGAATAGAGGATACTCACGGACGGAGTTGTGAAGAGTGTCCACATCCACGCTTGCGGCAGTTGGTGGCACGAGGAGGAAGACGAGCGTAGCATTTACGACAGATCTGTTTGTCGCAGTTGTATTTGGAAGCAAGGACTTTGAGAGAGGGTTCGATGATACCACCACGGAGACTATTCACGGGGAGGAAGAAAGGAGATGGTGATACGTCAATCTCTCAAAAACAAAACAAAAAAAAGAGAGACAAAGAGACGAAACGGAAGGGAAGGGAGACTCACCGAAGGACGAGGTGAAGCGTCGACTCTTTTTGGATGTTATAGTCACTGAGCGTACGACCGTCCTCGAGTTGTTTACCCGCGAAGATCAATCGCTGTTGGTCAGGTGGGATGCTAGATGTGGTGTTATGATCGTCAGCGTCGTCAGCGTTTTCCGGGGGAATACCGAAGGGAGGGGACGATGATGGGTTGGGAACTTACCCCTCCTTGTCCTGGATTTTGGCTTTGACGTTGTCGATGGTGTCCGACGACTCCACCTCGAGGGTGATCGTCTTTCCCGTGAGGGTCTTGACGAAGATCTGCATCTTGGTCGGTCGGTCTTACTCTGGGGGGGCGCTGCGAGCGAGGTAACGATCTTGGATGGTTTATGGGGCGTGGGAATAGAGGCGGAGGTGCTGTATAGTTGGTGGCTTGTCTGACTCGGGGGTTGCCGGAATTTGAAGGTATTAATATGGAGCGTGATTTTGCGAAGCGGTCAAGTTGGCGTAGAGAAGAGGTGAGTGTTCGCAATGGCTTTGGTGCTTTTTTTCGTTTTTGTGTTTTTGGGATGACAAGATTTCGTATAACTCAGCTCACTTCGATGTCTGCAAAGCAGGCGAGGAGAAGAACGCGATTATTTTACCTGATTTTCTTTTTTCTTCTTATGTTATTTCACAGACTTGGAGACCGGGACACTGACTCGACCTGCTTCTCTTAGAATTTCTCGACACGCTGACGAGGATAGTCACGTCCTCGAGGAGTGGATCGCGATCGACGAACCAACGAGGGAGGACGACGTAGTTCTAACTAACCCGCAGGTAAGAATCAATTTCCTCTGTTATTCTTTAGGATGTAGTTGATTGCAAACCGCGACGTGCTTTGCACTATGAGCGCCTGTTCCTTCGGGAACCCATTCAAGTCTCTGATTCTTCACCCTTCTTTCCACCCCATCTTACACTTCCGAGCTAATTCTCTTCGTTTTTTTTCATAGGTGCTCTCGTGCTCAACATCGTCTAGTCGGACTCGTATATTCTTTGAGCTGTAGCAAAAAACGGATGCGAATGTACATACAGTATCTTGCAATGAAACCACCTAGCTTGTCTGTTGGATTCATTGCTTGAATTCGACTCCGCGGCAGCCGAGTACCATCTGTCCTTCCGTCGGATCACCTCCCTCCAATTGCCCTCCAAGCCAATTCATCGAGTGGATATTTTGCGCTCTTGCAACATGTTGTGACTGACGAGATTGACGACGAACCCATATTATGTGCAGGCTTCAATATTATAGCCTCAATCTCACTGGTTCACTGGCACTCGCGGTGTGGCCTCGTCGTCGTGGTGTTTGTACGACATTTGAGCACGTTCGACAATGGGAGCCCCGACAAACTAGCCGTAATGCGCCAATTGAATGTCATTCAATAAAACGCGCTTACGGATGACCTCGATCCTTTTTTTTAAAACACCTATTCTCTCCCGGCTTTCCTCCCCTGGTGCAAACAGTCCAGCTTTTTCGCCGACACGGGCTACGTCCGCAAGAGACTCTTAAGTCCCAGTAGTACGCCTGCATTTACGACCCACCGATCGACTTTGAAGACATGTCTGACTTTCACTTGGTTGATCCTCAGGGTTGGGAGTATGACCTTCACTCTGTGCGTTCCTTCCATTCCTGCTCCCGACGGATGGTGACCGTCATCGCGATCACTGACGACCCCCCTGAAAAAACGTTCAGGTGTACTCAGCCTACATGGGCTACTTTCAACTGCACGCAGTCCCATGGTACGTATGGCATTGGAGCATATGCATCCAGGTTTGCTGATAGCTGCGATTGTGATGTGTATGTCTCTCGTGATGCTGGTTGCATGTTGCACTGGTGGTGTGCTGCATGATGCATGATGGTCTGTTGGGGGCGCAGGCATGATCGGACGTGGGGCCAATTCTTCGAAACGTTTGAACAGTTCCTTGGGTTCTCTTGGCCTGTGATCACCGTTACTGATGCGCAAACCGGACGTGCGCACATCGTCACGCGCATCACGTCCATTGCCGCTTTCCTCAAGATGATCAAGACGAGGTACGCACCCCCGTTCTTTAACCCACTCGTCTTTCGCAAATCTCATATCTCAATCACAATCCCATTGCGATCGTGCAATATTGTCTGTCTCCGGCAACGCGCGTACATGCGCATACATCCAGGTTCGGCGAAACCCTTCCCCAGGTTGACAACGTGCTCCTCATCAAACCCTTTGAAACATCACAACGTCATCTCCGTCATGTTTCTGATTGGGCGACCTACAAAAAGCTACATTCAGCTCTCCCAGCCGTCGCTCTCGCTGCGTTCAAAGCGCGGGTGAGAAGTGGCGATCCGAGGGCCGTTAGGGAGCTTTGGGGGAGTAGGGATAAGACGTTTTTGGCGATCGATTTCGAATGCTTGGAGCGGAACGAGAGGTCGTGTATTGAGTGGGGTTATGCGGCGGTGAGATGTGAACATCTCGGGGCGTAAGTTACACTTTCTTCCTCAGAGCTAACCCAGTCGAGAGCTGACGACATGTTCCATTTGGTTTAGTGCTGGTGCGTGGCCACCTGTACCGGACACGAACTATCGGTGAGTATAATGATACGATGGTACGGGCGACATGTGGATGAGGTTGGGCTGACGACATCCCAGCAAGGGGCATTATATCATCGCCGAATATGCGGACACACCAAACAGGTCGTCTCCGAGCGTGTCGTGGCAGGTGCGCCCTCTCTACATCTTCAGGGTCTTGCTTGCCCCATGCGGGTTTATTGACCGAGTATTTCTGTTATTTTCTTCCAACGTATGTCTCTTTCCTCGGTTCAGTATGCGGTGAGTCCGTGGTCTAGACTGGTGCTACTGGGGTTAGCGTGCCGTGCTGACGCGAACCGTCGACTTTGTTTCTGAAATCGTCGGACCGTGTGTGGGTGTGGGTGTAACGCAGTTTGGGGACAGTCAGGTTATACCGAAGGCGAAGCTGCCGCGCATCATTCAATCTGTGCTCAGGTGAGCTATCAGCGCGATGCACTCCGTCGTTTGGGAAGCAACGTGGCTGACCCCATGACAGCAGTCTCGTCAGTCCTGATTCAGAGACGGTTGCCAACGACCTCGTCCTCGTCGGTCATGGCATCGGGTTGGACATCCAGCGGATGGAAGAGATGAAGATCAGTGAGTGTGGTGCCCCCCTCTCCCCCTTGCCTTCTTTGTAACTCCTACTCTTCTTACCCAATAACATATCGTGCCACACATAGAACTCCCAAACAACGTACTCGCGATCGACGTTGCCCTCTTCGAGCGCGCACTCTTCGCAACCGGTGAACGAGGTCCAATGGCCGACCGCAAAACTAGTAAACCCCGCGCCACAAACGTTTTTCTCAGTCTCGGAGGGCTCTTACATTCCCTCGGGATAGGAAACGAGCAATTGGCTCGGTATTCCCTGAACAATGCGGGGAACGACGCGTTTATGATGCTTGTCGCGTTTCAGAAGATGGTAGAGTCGAATCGTCCCATCGGACGTATGGGTGCGGGGGCAGGAGCAGGAGCAGGGAGTGTGGCCGGGCTTGCTGTTTCGTCTGCTCCGCCGTCACCGATGTTTCTCTCCCCCTTTGGGCGTGGGGCGTATCTAGAACCAGCTGCAACTATGCCGAGAACACGTGCGCGCGGTGTTGGTGGTGGTGGTGGTGGGGTGGACGAGTTAGGTACCATGCGACGTGCGTCGATGTTTAGCGCGCTATCGTCGCCGCTTCTCTTGCCTGTTGACACGAAACGGGATGGGAGTGGGCGTGCAAGTCCCCTCGGAAGCATAAACGGGAGTATGAACAGGAATGGGAGCACGAGTGGGCATCAGAGACAAGGGAACGCCGGCGAAAAACGGCGGTGAGCCCACGGAGGAACGTTTTTTGCGCTTTCGTTCGATCGATCGATCGTTCTTATACTTTATATTTCAGGTGGACGGAGCTCTTTCCTCGTTTCCTCGTCCCAGAGTTTTCGCAAGGTTGAGATCGTATAACGTTACAGACTCCTTAATGATTGGTTTTCGTGACGGTGACAGATTAATTAGATAACGTGGCTGGTGCTTGTACAGATACTTATGATCGAGGTGAAAGACTGTTGCCCAACTCACTGAGGGTGAAGATGAACGAATATATATATAGTTCGTGCGTTTTCGCTCGAGGTCGCATTCCAACGCGATGCCCGTCTCGCCGGGCTACATGGGTTGCTACCCTCACTTTACCATTTGCCCCCATCTCTCGGGGAAACGAAAGGTGGGTGTCCTTGAATACATACGTGACGGCTGCTCGATGAGAAATGGATGCTTGGGGACGGGATGCGTCTACTCGTCGAATGGGCCGATCGCATGGACGCGGAAACAGAAATCTCCAAAAAAAACTCGTCCTCACTTCTCGTCGAACCCCCCTGGTGGGTCCTTTTCGCAAAAGAAATTCGACGCCCATATTCGCTAGAATAGCGATGAATGGCAAGGTCGAACGATTCGCGAACCATGGGATCCGTCAATTCCTCCCGCTTTTTTTTTTCGTCCAGAACGAATATCTGAGAGCATTTTGGTCTTCGTCGAGGGAAAACGGTTGATCGTGGCGCACGTCCAAGTACCGGGTTGCGGCCTGTGTCACCCATTCTTGGTGACTATAGGTAACTGCATGTGCATTTGCCGTTAGTGAATTGAGGCAGCAGGGACTCACTCTAGCTGATTCGGGACAATCAGGATCGTCGAGAAAATGGGTTCGTCCATTCGTACGCAATGCGAAAAAAGGTTACATATGCGTTTTGCAAAGCGGTTTCTGAGGTAGAACCAGCGCGGGCCCAAACATCATCGCTGAAGAGAAAGGTCAACAAGCTTTGAACGAACTGGGGCCGTGCGACAGTCTGTCGCCTTCCGCGTTCTACCCGCCCCTACTCGCCCTGAACTGGAAATATAAGCCACAGTGGGATCGCTACGAACGAAGAGGTCTTTAGCAACGAGGCATAGCAGACAACTGGGCAGTCTCCGCCGATGTCGACTGGCAGCGAAGTTAAAGATGTTCCTCTGAGTCGGAAAGGACGACGATCCGAGCCTATGTTTGGCAGGACTTCCGACGTCTAACCTGAAACGCCCCGGACCTCGGTGATATAATTATATCGTACATGAATTGTACCTTTGTCGGCCACGTTGAACAATCCTCGTATTCGTGTCTGCTTAGACCTCGAAATGTTCGGCTTATATCTGGGGAACGAGGTTACGGAGAAAGGCAGGTCTGCACAGCCCAACAACTTGCTGAGTAAGCGTGGACCTACAAGTCCCAACTGCAGTCAGGCTTTCATCATCACCATCTCGCCTTTTGATAACCCGAGAAGAAGATGAGTGTTTCCGCAGGCAGTAATATTGGTGAGCTGATACCAGACGATTGAGAGTAAACAGCTGATTATCGTAATGGGCGCAGCACAAGAATGGAGGCTGTCAACTACCAGTTCTACCAACACATTTGGCAACCCTGAAACCCCAGCGCCCGCTGCTGACACAAGTAAGCATTTTTTTTTTGCTTTATCTTTCACCAGATGGGGCGAACCAGGCACTAAACTTGTCGTTGAAGGGAGCGTTACTGTTGAGGAGGTTTGGACCGTGGTTCAGCGCCACGATGGACGACTTCAGCGCATCGAAACCAAAGTCGATCAGTTGGGATCTCAAGTTGGAGAGTTGGGATCTAAAGTCGCAGAGTTGGAATCCAAAATCGAATCCGGATTCAAGGAGGCCACGATTCAACAACAAAGCTTGTCGAACACAGTGGATGCGATATACGCGCTTTTGCATACCACAACCGAGGTAACCAAGTCAGATGTGGCGAAGTTAACGCTCAGGATGCAGAATGTAGAGGATACAGTGGCCGACATGAAGACGCAACAACAGGGATTTGTCGATCGCGTCATAGAAAGAATGCAACAACTACTCAAGTCTGGTCATAATTCCAACTCTGACTAGGGCAGTTACCAGTAATTACTGTCACATACCAGTTACTGTACATTATAGCGGTGGACCGGTGATTTTCGGGTGAACATCATTGTCCCTTTTCCTCTGGCAGCATTTTAGCGATAATGACGGCAACATACGGTGCAGATACCCGTGATCTCCACTTGAGGACTTCGAACAATATCCACAATGCTCGAGGTATAAACCGGTTTCGCATCATGAGGGCGTAAATAAGCAACTACGTCTACAGTGAGCCATTTGTGCAGCACCGGCGGATTATTCATGGTGGTGTTGATACACGAAGGAAGGTCTTTTCTTGACCTCGTCTACAAGCACGGATGAAGTTATCGAAAAACCTCCAAGAGTTCCAGGTAAAATCCACGCCACGACGCACTGAGATAGGAACGACGCGGAAGGACAGGTTACGAGGATCCACGAAAGGTCCATGGTAGTTAGTCTCGATTCATATACAACGGAGATAACTGGGGGGCTTCACTGTTTCCAAGGGCAATGTCAAAGTTGAACCCTTGAACAAGGAGGGAGAGCATTCGTGTCCTTAACGGCTCGTCCTTGCCCCCCCCCCCGGGCCCTGAATGTTGGAGAAAGCTGTGTCTTGCATCCGGATGACACTGTATTGCGCGTTTTTCAGCAATTTCCACCTACAATCTCACTGAGCATGGACACTTCTCGAACACGATAGAAAACGTCCAAAGGACGCTCAATGGCAATGATATGGCGAATGTTGCTAATTCGCTGGCTTGGACTTTGTCTGCTGGTGGGTCCCGTTCGAGAAGAGAATATAGAGTAAACAACCGATTCTCGTCTGAATGCAATCGCGGAGAGCCGACAATAATTAGTCGCCTTTGAATATCGGAGGAATATGTGTGCCACTTTCGGGGACGTCAAATGACAACCCAGGCCGCCTCCCCGTGAACTGTGCCTTGACCTGGTTTTTTAGAGCAAAGATTGATGATGCGGGCATGGACGTGAGCCTCGAAGGCGGCGACAAGCTTTGAACTGTGTTTGAAATTACTCTGGTAGGGAGCATTTGCTCGTATACCTGCAGCAAGGAATCCCGACTCGCATCTAGGAGTTATTTCGTCTCCAGGACCACCTGGGTTGCGTATCGGATCAAGCGATTGCAAGATAAAGTTTAACCCACCTTGTTTCACTCGTCCTGGAGCTCACGAGAACCCGATGACTCGATTGCAAGTCGCGCATAGACTCGTTTCCCCCGCCGAATTGCGCGGGCCATGTCTCTTTCAGACTCATTCAACTTGCAGGTCTGAGGGGGACAAAAAGAAGAATTCTCTGAAGATAGCTCGCAGGTGAAGAAAGCACAACATCGCACATCAAATAGCGCATCCGAAGTGGAGGGTAGGAGCATATCGTCGCGAGGAAGATATACATACCTGTGCCAGTGTTCCTCACCTCTCGGGTTAGTATTCATGTATTAGGACCGCGAACCGTTTCTTGCCGTACAAAATTTGTGAGGTATGCTCATGAGAGTAGGCCCTTATGTAAGCGTCTCAATCTTCCATGAACCCAGTGCGAAGAACCATGTCAACCGTACTGTGAGTTCAGATACTATACATACACCGCCGTCGCTGCCTGACCTGGGCAAGTTCGAATCGGTTTCAGCCTGTGATGTCCTCACAACTGGTAACAAAATATGCACTCAAGGCACTGGAGAAGATCGCACCTCTCAGTCTTGCAGAGAAGTGGGATAACGTAGGTTCAATCTCGCTGGTTTTCTTCAAGTTATAGATTGCATCCATATTGCCGCACGTTTGCATACTTACTGATACTCATTGATTAAAATAGGTGGGATTATTACTAGGTGCGGAGCGCTCTGATAGACTTACTTGTGACTGCCATTTTTGACTGGCGTGGACACCACATCTCAGAATCACCTGTCACGCGTCCGAACGCCAGCCGTATTCTCTTGACTATCGAGTAAGACAACATCTATCCACAGTGCGTCAATGGACATCGTTATGACTTCATTTCACGTCCAGCTTGACCCCGGCGGTTCTAGAAGAAGCCCTCGAACCGTCCACGGCGCTCGTTGTGTCATACCATCCGACGATTTTCAAGCCCCTCTCTTCTCTCACACTTTCCAACTCTCTACAGGCTTCCCTTCTCAAACTTGCCGCAGCAGGCGTGTCGGTTTACTCTCCGCACACCGCTCTAGATTCTGTGCACGGAGGTATCAACGACTGGCTTGCACGTTGCGCCGGTACTCCCGCGAATGTCGGCACACTTGATCGTCCGGTCAACGCATCACTTCTCGGAGAACCCAAAAGCGATGAAGGCGGAGTTGGCAGACTGCTCACACTACCGGATCCTGTTCCAATTGAGGACATTGTCGGGAGAATCAAGAAGCATCTTCGTCTCCCGTACGGTGAGCTGGCAATCCTATTCCTGGAAAAGAAATTTCAATAACGACGTGGGTCTGATTATTATTTAAACTTACCTTTCCTTTGGTCTGCGCTATTGGGATCCGGATGTCAATCTCTGTGCATCTTCGACGCACCCGTTCCGTCCCGTTGTCTTTCAACTTGCATCTCTCTTACCGGATACATACTGAAGTCGACGTTGGAAGACCGGTTCTACGGCGCGAGGTACGCACGGTCGCAATCTGTGCGGGATCAGGCGGCTCGGTGCTAAACGGCGTCGACGCTGACGTCTATTTTACTGGTGAAATGGCCCATGTACGTCCTCCTCTCGTTTTCTTCACCATGAGTCTCTTCGATGAGTTCGGCGAAAACCGCGTCTCCACTTGCCACGTTCATCGACTAGGATCAATGCACCATCTTTTGCTGACTACACCACGTAGCACGAAGTATTGACTGCCGTCGCTGCAGGGAGATACGTCGTCCTCTGTGAGTTTCTGTTCTTTCCTTTCCTTTGCTCGTCTCGTACTCCCGTGGCGCTGACGATGTCCTGATGACGCATTACCCATGGTACCGGTTACGATTTCGTTCCGGTTCCTCTGACAGGTGGACACACAAATACCGAACGAGGCTACCTCCCCATTCTAGCATCCAAACTGAGTTCTACGCTCGCCGAATTCGTAAATGAACCCTGTCCTTCGTCCCAGGACGTCCCAGGATCATCGGCATCCTCAGCACATGCTTCGTGGCCTTCCCCATCAGTCACCCTGACAGAACAAGAAAAAGAGATGTTAAGGAACGTTGAAATATTTGTCAGTACGGCCGACGCACACCCCTTGGAGCGCATGTAATCCCACCCAGAGTGCTTCAACAAAATTTCCCTGTGATGACACATCCAGGATCGTTTAGGACGTTCGACGATCCTCAGGAATTGGAGGGAGCTTGTCGGCGGAAGAGGATGGTTTCTATCGTTCTAGGCTCTCGGTGTGGGGTTATTTCCGAACTTTCTGAAAAATTTTACTGAATTTTCGTGTTGAACCGCGAGGCAAATTCTACTGGTGTTCCCCCCCCCTCGTGTTGACATCTCCGCATGGTACATGTCGCTCGTGTCAAGGTAAGCTTTTCGGATCTGATTTCGCCTTCGGGATTGATTCTATGATGGTGACGTGCGGATGCCGTTCGGGGTTTCGCGCGTGGATTGAGGGAAACATCTTGGAATCGAAGCTGAAAGGGACAACGTTAACACACGGCACACGACACCCGTGCAGAGAGAGAGAGACGCGGCGAGATGCGAAAAATGAAATGAAAATCAATTACATCGATTAGATGAAATCAGATTATACAGTCCTCTCTCATCGATTGCCTGCGCTCCGTTGGGGTCCATCATGCCATCATTCTCCCACGTAGTATGCCCCCCCTCGTCTATTCCCCCGTGAATTATATATCAAACGATACAACATTGTACGATTTGATTCGAATTCTTGGCCTGACAAAGTCCCACTCTCCCGCGCGCGCAGCATGAAGTATTTTGTTTTGATGGAAGGGATTCAAGTTTGGTTTATTTGATGATGAACGCCGAGATGGCGTGTATGATTTTATTTTTTTCCCCGTCGGGTCTGGACAAAGTATGTATGTAGTACGTGATGTAATGTACTTCTTCATGATGTTTTCTTTCCTCGAACTCCAGTATGTATGTATGAAACGGGTTCTCGGGCGAAGACTCGGACGGACATGATTTGGGTTTCACGGTCTTCGGTCGAGCTCAAACTTTCGACAACGTTCTGATCAAAAAGTTCAAGGTTTTCCACATGTTCATAGAAATCATACGATTTACCATCCTTGGTTTAGTTAATAGACTGACGCAGCAGTCTATCGTCATCCTCCTTTCTACCTTTCCAAGTCGATTGTAACGTATACCCTTGCACACGCTTCGGGAGAAGGAACGTCGGTTTTGGTGACATTCGAAGATGGACGAGAACGACTCGATGGTATGAAGAGTTCCCCCGTTCACGACGTGATCTCCCGAGATCTGACGGTTCGAACGATTCAGCAGTTGTAAGAAACGGGTCGGATAGCTGCGAGAGAGAGAGAGAGAGAGAAGGTGAAGATGCAGGTATGCAGGTGTACAGGGTCGTCCGTGAAACTCGAACGCCGAGGATTATTATTGATTTGAAACCCATCACATCGATCGCCACCAGGTCGCACCTCGCACCCGAAGTCCATATCGCTCCTTCGGAATCATAAGTATTAAAAGGGCTGTTCACCGGCATGGAATCACGCGTGTCGTTTCAATTTCGAGGGAGAGGGAGAGGTGACGTGTTCGGAACCTTGAGTTACGGCCGACGAACGCTTCCTGAACTTTTTGATTATTTCCAACCGAGGGTGGGCCAGATGCGCGGGGGTCCAAACAGAGGTAAGGCTTGAGAACGCTTCCGAATCCCAGGCGGTACACGCAGCCTCAGGGCACTTTGAGTATTCGGCATTCAGTTTCAATCTTCGACTCGGTAAGATCCATCACTTCGTTAACGTTAGCAACACGCTCGGGAAGCCGCGTCCGAGAGCTTCGAATTCAATTAAGGATGACAAAGCTACCCTCCCAGTCGCGTTCGTTTCTCAGGAAGAATGGCGTAGAGGACGGTCTTTTGGGTATCTGAATGGACAGGTTCAAACGGGGGCAGGTGGTGAAACAGGAGGAATAACGGCAGTTTGGTTCTCGGTGCCTTGACAGTACAAAGAAGGCTAAATTCGTAGTGAGGGGATGGTGTTCTGTCAGGGGGAGAACGCTGTAAGGAATGCTCAAAGAGGAAAGGAGATTGAATGTACAGACGGAAGGAAAAGGTGGTAAGAGGCTGACCATTGGCTATCAAGCATACCGTTTTGCTATCCGTCGGCCAGTCATAGACATTGGGGTGAATGTGTTTGCATTGCACGTCTATCACTATTGGCGATTATGATTGCGGCGGCTTCCATCCCTCTGGATTGCAAGGCGTGGCGAAGCTCGCAGCGGAAATTATGGAACCGATGGGTTCATAGTGGGAGGATGAAGACGCAGGTCGATCGAGCGAAGACACGGGGTAGGAACGTGTAGTCAGCGGTGTGGGCATTATTCAGAATTTTGACGACAGCGGACCGTGGTGTGGGGATGTGGGGAAATGTGGGGAACGACTCCTCATTAGACGTAAGCCAGTTAATTTTGGTATTGCTGATACATATGCACACGATATGCTCGAGAACGGATAGGGACGGCCGTGGAAATGATAGCGATGTATTGAAGCTGTGGGAGGTTTGCGAAGGACAGAAGTCTTGGAAAATTTGACCATTCGCTCGCGAAAAGATGATCAGCGCGACCTGCGCGTGGGTGCTGTCGTTGAGTGTCGGGTTTCGCGGTGACCAAAGCATGTGCCCAGAGTAAGGGGGAAATGCTGTGCGACAGAGCGATTCTTCCTGATGCTGAGCAGGGGTATATTGAAGGGGTATAAGGAGGTCGAACATGAATAGAATTTGGGGCGGGAAAACTGTCATAGCGATATCGAACGTCAGGATTACCTCAACGATCCCTTATTGCTGAGAAACTAGATTAAGTTGGTGGACATGAGGCTCTCTATTAGAACTTGTAGATGAGCATGTTTGGCAAATATAGAGCGAACGTTGAGCTTACATGACAGGGTCTACTCTCGTTGCAACGTGTTGATCGTCGTACCAAGAGAACATGTTCTTCCTTCTGATGTGGGGTTAGTCATCAACTTGAGGTGCGATTACAACAAAAGTAAGGGGAGGAGGCTGGTCGAGAACTTGCCAGCCAGTTGCGGGCAGTTATTCAGATAGGTGCACATGGCGTGATGCTGGGTTGTGAAGATGACAAGCCGTCAGTTGTCAGATACACTCGTGAACATCTTCGCAGGGGTGGAAGTCACGACGTGGCTCATCTTGACAAGTGACGTGAGTGCGATACTGAATCGACGGGCACGAAAGGGAACTCTGAGAAGTGTATTTGGAAGAAAATACTTTGTAAATGGGGGAATATCTGAAAATACCTCACCCGCCGAACTTTGGGCGTCCGGTAGGTGACGGTGTCAACGAAGTCGTGGAAGTCGTGGACGACATGGACGACTAGTCTCCCCAAACCAGACTCTCAATTCAATGAGCAGAAGACAGTCGTTCTGCTCTACTGAGAATGGACGACGTTGACGAAGTCGTGGAGTCACGACAACGACCACAGCACGTGAGACGGACGCGTCGCAATTATTCCCACGGTTGGAACAACTCGAAATGAACGCGACCTCTGCAACGACGACGACGAGGACTGCAACGATGGTGTCCCGAAAAATGGATCAAGATATGATCACAGACATAACTCTCGACCACTTACCCGATCTCTCCCAGCAGAGTGTCTCATTCGAAATCCCAAACGACAATTCCTCCGCTGACTTCCTCCTCGCTGATGCTACTGGCTTCAACACACTGTGTAACACCATGGACGGGGATGCAAGCTTTGCACCCATGGCGCATTTAGCCACATATACGAATCACCGCGGACCAACGATGACTCTTGCTGATTTTGCGCCAGGGGCAATATCCCAACCATCAGAAATTCCACAACCACCTACCCTCCGACGCAGCCCTAGGAAACGCAGAGAGACGCCATCACGCACCCTCTCACAGCCGAGATATATACCCTCGGAGCTCCCCCTTCTCTCCGAGGAGCCGTTCGACCAGTTGCGTGCTAATGCACCGACGCTCGGTCGGGATCACGAAGAACCGTCATCAACTGTAGACAATGATTTCGTTGCGCATGACGGAGATCTTCCTGTCAGGGGCAGGAAAACCCCATCCCGCTCTCGCTCTAAACGGAGGAGTCAGCTTGTCTCCGAGGGACATCTCGACCACTTGGCAGAGGTCAACACCCTTGATCAGGAACAAGTCACGCAACATCGTGAAGACGTTGATGTCGTTGTGCATGACGTGGACGCCTCCATCAAAAGAAGAAGAACGCCGTCACGCGCCAATTCCAAACGGAGCACGCGACTTGTCTCCGAGGAGCGCCTTGACCTGATACCAGAGGTCCAAACCCGTGACGAGGACCTGAAACCGAAACCACGCGAAGATGAGGCAGATCTCCTTGCACAACACATAGACGCTGTTGTCAAGCCTAGGAGAACCTCATCACGCTCTCCCTCCAAACGGAGGAGTCAGCTTGTTTCCGAGGACCATCTAGACCAGATACCAGAGGCTGGAATCATTGGCCAGGAGCTTGGCATGCAACCATGCGAAGACGTGGATGTCGTTGCGCATGACCAAGCTGGTTCTCGCAAGAGGAGCAAGACCCCGTCGCGCTCTCGCTCCAAGCAGAGTGCGCGACTCGTCTCCGAGGAACGCCTCTTCCCTATATCAGAGGTCCAACCGCTTGACCGGCAACTCGAAACGCAAGTCCACGAAGATTTGGATGCCGCTGCGCATGATCAACTCGTTCCGGTCAAGATTATCGAACCTTCATCATGGGCCAGTTCCAGTCATCCGGAGGCCCCCCCTTTCTCCGAGGAACCACCTCGAGACCAGATGACCGTGGGTAAAGCTTTCCATCAGGCCCTCGAAACGCAGACCGACCGGGATGTGGTGATGGTGACTCATAGCATGGATGGGGTTGATACGGAGGAGGCTGCCATACCCACCGTGCCCACATCTCCGAAGGCAATCCTTAGGCGAAACCCGAGGACGAAAGCAAAACCAGTGAGTCCCGACGTCGTCGCGGTGTGCAACTACGTACTCATGACGTATCCCGAAGACTGTAGCAGCGGGAGGAATTTCCAAAACGCTTGCATTACCCAACGCTCGCGTGTCGAAGAAGACGAAGCACAAGCCATCCAGTGTTCGCGAAGTACGTCCACTCCCTGCGTCCACAGTTGTCCAAGCTTCCCCGCCGCAATCTATTGTCGCCATTGATGCCGCAAAGAAACGAGTTCCGGCCACATGCGTAGATGGCGATATCGACATGACGTCTCGAAATTCCAAATTTACGCCGCCAAGCACCGGTGGCATGGCTGAACGCCTCGTGTCGTACAGTCAAAAATTGATATCCTCAATAGGGTACGTCAGCTGATACGTTCCGATTCTCTGGTTGCACCGCTACTGATTACTTGTACCTTGCGCGTGGTCCGTCCCTTGTCGAAATCTGTCTTGTGCGATGTGATCGTCTCTCAAACCTTATTCATATACGCGTTTGGTGAATGCTTAGGCTTTACAAATCCTGGTCCGAATCTTTCACAGCAAACGACAGTGACGCTGATAGAGTGGAAGCACACGTCGGAACACAACCACCGGCCACCATTCCACCCCCAAGCACAACGGCCCACGATATTCTCCGTGCCCAAGAAGACCTCCTTGAGCTATCTGAAATTTCGCCACCGAAGTTGCTTAGCGACGGTCCGCCAAGTAGCGCTCTTCTACAGGATGGTTGGCAGCGTGCCATGTCACCCATGCGGCCTCCCAAGAAGCGTCGTACCATGGACATTGATCTAACCTCGCAAGAACAAGAACAGTCTCGGCGCAAGAAGGGAAAAACGGTGCTCGCGAGTCCGGACCCCGAGCGCGGATCATCCGAAGAGGTAGGTTCCCAAGCCTGACATTGTTCAGACGAGCTGATGCTACCGCAAGGATCAACAGGTCACGAACTTTATTCATGACAAGCCAGGGCACGATGCCGTTTTAAAATCGACCGTGCCGACCGCGCGTACAAAGTATAGACCCAAGCTACATGTTTCCCCTCAGCCCAAGGGGCCGATGCTGCGTGCCCTGCCGTACATGGCCAGCTCACGTCAGGTACATGGGACGATCAGAAAGGGTAAAGGTAAATGTGATGATGAACAGCCCAAGGTCTCGACCGTTCGACCGGTTTCTGCAGTGGGTAGCTCGTCGGCTAGTCTCAGGGCTCGCCGTGGGGAAACGGCCGTGGTAGGGAAAACATTCAACTCTTCACGTACCCGCCAACGTTCTGGACCCATATCGACCGTCAACTCAGCTTTGGTAGAGAAGAAACCTGTGAGTTGGTTCAATTAAACGCGATGATCGGGAATGGCATGCTGACTGCCCATGATAACCCTACCTCACGTTGCACACCATCCTGTGCCTTTTCTTTTTCCCTTTCTTTCATAGAACGCCACGGTGACGAAACCGGTGGCATTTACTTTCCGAGTGGATGCGCGGCTTGAGGCGCGTAAGATAGAGGAGAAGTTGGCGGCGAGCGAACTGGGGAAGACGACTGAAGAAGGGGATGTGCCTGATTTCAAGGCACTCCATGCATCACACCAAGCTTCGCTCGCATTCCGTAAGGAGAACGTGGTTCCGAGCGTACCCGTCGTACCATTTCTCTTCCGCACGGAACAACGGGCGAAGGAACGAGAGAAGTTTGATGAGTCGGTAAGACGGAAAGAGGAGGAGATGTACCTGTTGAAAGAGGAGGAGCGGAGACTCGAGGCGGAAGAAGAAGAAAGGGCGATCAGAGAACTCCGACGGAAAGCGATACCCAAGGCAAACGAAGTACCGGAATGGTACGCAGACATGCCGAAGAGAAAGGGAACGGCGGTGTGATATCGATAAAGCCGGGTGGGGATGATCATGGCGTGATGGGAAGAAGGGCGATACGATGTGGCGGGACTACCGGTCGGTCTATTATGACGCTGTATGGATTATGTTTTTCTTGTTTTTCATTTCTTTCATTGGTTTCAGTTGTATCGATATCGTTTATCAAAGCCGAGTGGTCGTTTTTTACATCATGCATCTCCGGTAATCGATTGAGTAGGCGCAGTTTTGCAAACTCTGCGGTTTGGGATACAAGGATGTTTATTCTAGGATTAATGAACAGGGGGGGGATGGGAAGAGGGACGCGTTTAAACGCATTATAGCCGTTTGGATGAAAACCCTCCTTTCGCCACCTGACGCAGAAGCAGAACCCTAACCCGGCCGAGTCGGAACCTTGTTTTTTCACTTTTTCAACAAAGTTAACTTGCCCCAAAGGAGGGATAACAACCCCGATCGTTCGCGTGATAACGGGTCCTGCTGCGCTGTCACGACTTCGTCCGTGGCTTCGGTCGGAAATTCATGACCGAACAAGTCATGAACCATATACCGAGGCCGAGCGTTTGTGTGTGTGTGTGTGTTTTTGTCGTCGATCCAAGTGTGGAGAGCTGTGTGAGTATTGAATGACTTATTGATTGGCCAAACGTTTGGGAAATCGGCGGTCGAAAAAGGGAATTGAAGGTCATGAGATTTAGGAACGAGATCCATTTTCCAGGCGCTGAACGAGACGAACCAAGACACGTTTTTGAAGTAGTTGCTTACTTGATTTCAAACTCTCTCTCAAGGCTCGTCCGGTGGACAACTCGTGCGTGACGGTGTGGGCGTTTGCGTTTGCGTCGATGGATCAACTGACCCCAAGTTGTCGATTCTAGCGGGGGAAGTTTGGGTTCTTACTTTGGGGGGGGGGATGATTCCCGAAATGTAGGTTAGCGTGGCGGCGTGGCCCACTGAGGGGTTGTCTAAACAGAAGAGCGCTCGTCGTACTTGCAACCGTCGGTCAAGGGCGTTGCTAAGCATAGCCCATCCGGCGACGAGGCGATTCACGGCGGCGGTGAATGGTACAACAGCCATGTACCATGTACTAGGCCGTATGTATCTCCATATTCAGCCAAGTACGCGGACGACATGACGACGGACATTGTCGACCTAATCGGCGTTGGTATACCCGATCGTACGAATCTGAACGACCGAGCGTGGGCGAGAGGAGTGCATAAACGTCGACATGGGCTGACTGATGCGGTCCGGCCAATAATGGCGTTTTTGTTTCCTCCCCCAGGTCCTGAACTTAGTTTTTTTTTTTTGACAAGACATGCAGTTGGGCGTGACAGGTCGTCTACTAGTACGTTCCTGGTCATTGTTCCTATGTATACGAGAAGCAATAATGACGAGAAGGGCATGGCTGTAATGAAATTGGGATCAACGATTCAGGCCTCAGGGAGCAGCACGGGAGAGGGGCAGTGTTGGGTATCAATGCATTATTTTTTGCTCGTCATTCATCGTAACAAGGCTCGTTATTGTTTGATTAGCTACAAGGGAGTGATGAGACGTAAAGATCATGAACAGGAAATAAGAAGTGGGCTGAGTGGCAGCAACGCGGTGCCGCTGCGGAGTGAACAAGGTGAGTTGGGTGCTGAACACGTTGTTGGGACAATGGAGAAAGGTGGAGGGGAGGGGGAGGCGTAATGAAAGAGATGCGGAAGGGTGTGTGGGAGGAGGGATGAAAGCGGGCTGAATCAGCTCTAATTCTGAGAGTACAGAGCCGTGCCGATCGCTGAGAGAGAGCGAGGTGGGCTGTCAGTTGGGCAGGCAACATTTCCGGTTCGAGTTAGATAAAGATGTGACGTACGTTATCTGAACGGAAAAGTCAAGGATGAACCAGAGGATGGGGAAGTGGGCAGTACTGACCTCGAAAGGTTATCGTGGGCAGGGGGGGAATAGCGCCCAAGTGGCTGTTGACCGAATGCTTCATCAATGCCTCATTGAGATTTTCTCGTTTTGAGATTTTCTTTGCGGTCGACTTCGATGTGACCGCCAAGTTGTCACATCTCCCAGATCTCATCACTTTCCTTTTTTGGATGATCCCATTTGGTCAGGTGCGCCATCACTGACGCCACAACACGCATCCTGACAGTCGGAAAACTCTGCTCTCTGTCCACAGTCCGATAACGGAACTTCTCCCCGACCTGCCTTTTAGGACCACATAAAAGCGTCCCATTCATCTCTCCCTCCTCCTCACTTTCAAGTGCATCCAACTCACAGTCTCATCCTCTTCATCACTTCCCTCGATCTCAAATGCATTCCGCTGCCATCTCCTGTGCCTGCTCGGCCTCATCATCATCATCATCATCATCATCCGATTCATCGATCATCTACTCTACCCACTGCCCTCGGCACGCGTCTACCATCCCCGTCTCAAACAGACACGCTCATGAGGACTCTACCACCCTCGTCGACGCGAACGCTCCCCAGTGCTGCCACTGCGGTTGGCGCGGTACCCATGCTCCAAGCTGCCCATTCCGCTGAGCATCGATCCATCCCATCTTCACGCTTATTTATTCCCATTGCTCGTAAGCCTTGCCTTTCATCTCTGCCACTCGTCCGATGTCTGACGCACTCGCAGGTCCATGTTGTCATCCAATTTAACTCTGATCGCAATCTGTTTTCCCCGCATTGTATCACCATACGCATACACCCCGTGCATATGCGCACGCTAGTTGAGCTTTACTCTCCCTCATCATGCATCACGGACAACCCTCAGTTGTACGATCACCCGTTGTTGTTGTCTTATTGTTGTGCGAGCGGAAGTAATTTGTGGAGCACTGTGGAGTATACTCATTTCGTTGCCATGCAGGTTGGTCGGAGCGGAGGGCGGGAGTACTATTCACATCATACACTCACACACATGCCGAGAGGGCCTGCATTGTATTACCATTTGCTGCACATCCAATTCCACTCGATCATCATCCCGCACAAATTTTTGTTTCCTGCCTGACAGCGGGTGACACCGATGACAGTCCGTACCTCGGACGGCCGTGTATGACTTCATGGGAACGTGTCAAACTCCGCTCGCTCCCAATCTATCACGTCCGAGTTTATTGCTCCAATGAGTGTGTTCCAACTTCACATCGCGATATCGATCGATAAATAAGATTCGCGGCGATGATGTATATCGACATCTCGGACTCTGATCAATCCCTGGTGGTCGGGTGATTATACTGTGGAGAAGAAGACGGACTCGACGACGTCAGCCTTGACCACGACACGCTACAAGAACGAGCTGATCGTCGGATCTGATCCCAATACAAGCAAGGGAGCCCCGACGGAACTGTATGCTCTGTGCGGATGACTATACGATCCCACCTTCGTCATACAGTCCACAAGGTTAGACCAAAAGGCATTTTGATCGCGGTCCGGGTCAATCTCGCTTGACTCGATGGATTTTCGGAAGGGGAGGTGCGGCTCGCGGACGTTCATTAGCAATAATCATGTATACACCCACATGCGTGCTTGGAGTAATACAGTGGAGTGGATAAGTAGTCGCCGCGCGGGTAATCCGTTCAATTCCGTTCGCCGTGTAGGAGGATCATTCACAGAAATATCCTTTTCGCCTTCTATCAACTCTGGCCACTCGTGAGTGGATTATTTCTAGGTTATTGCTAGGCCCGTGGTTTTCGCTGCTCTGTCGCTGTCTTGAATATTCTTCGTGTGTGCCGGCTATAGCGAGGCTCATCGTCGACTTTTCAAGCCGTGTTTCTTGGCGGTTGTCTTGTTTAGACTCCCGGTTGCCGAGTCCTGTGAAATATTTCCCCACAGCACGTTGAACTCCCCCACAAGTTCTCGTCACTTTCCCAACCCGTCTCACTGAGCGCAAGGGATAATGGCCTCGAGAATCGATCTGTCCTCCCAGCTACCTTCTCATTCGGATGAGCTCAAGGTCTCATTGCCTCAAGAACACGTTATCCTCTTGACCCTGAATCGCCCCAGGAACCTCAACGCAGTCACCCCTCAACTTACCAGTGACATTGCTTCGGTCCTGCAATGGTTCGATGATGAACCAAATCTTTGGTAGGTACAATCTCAAACGTCAACATGCGCACCATCGTCCTCAGACGAAACGTGTTCGTTTGTAAATCCAAGGGTTGCAATCGTCACCGGAGAAGGTCGTGCCTTCTGTGCGGGTGCCGACCTGAAAGCGTAAGTAAGCCATCAAGCCGACCGTCCCTCACGCTCTCATACATACCCCAACACACAAACGCTTCTATCCTGTGTCCCTCTTTCTCCCCCAGATGGCTCCAAAACCAAATGAATGGCCAAGGTACCGAACAAGAATCCGTCGCTTCGTCCCTACACGGATTCGCAGCCATATCCCGTCGTCACACTTCTTGCAAACCTCTCATTGCTGCAGTCAACGGATCAGCCTACGGAGGTGGCGTGGAACTCATCTTGAATTGTGATATCGTCATTGCGAGCGAAGACGCCGTGTTCGGCCTTCCTGAAGTGAAGCGTGGTGTCTTGGCAGCGCAAGGGGGTGCGTATCATTCGTATATTTAACCTCTATTTGAAAACAAAAACGTTCAAACCGACGCCGGTCGCTCCATTCCGGGACGGCGGGGACTGTTCTCGTTCTTGCCTCGTCCCCTGATTTCTTCAAGTCTCGGGGGTTTATGAATAGACACGAATGAGCGCTGACTGGTTCTTTGTCCCTATTCTTCCGCAGTCATTCCCAGGTTAGCAAAGACTGCGGGTCATCAGGTACCGCACTCGTTTTTCAAAGGGTGATTCACCCCAAGTGGATCTCCTCATACTGAGAGAAAGCCGACCACGTGTTTGACATGTAGCTTGCTTCCGAGATGTTACTCTTGGGAAATCCCGTCAGTGCCATCCAAGCAAGAGACAGATTTCGATTGTGAGTCCCCCCCTCTCTCTCCCACACCGGTGACGGCGTATGATTGATTCCTGAGCGGCGACTTGTTTCTTGTTTCTTGTTTATCATCACACACACGTTCATTTCGGATGTACAGCGTGAACGCCGTCGTCGACAAATCAAAGGTTTTATCGACCGCACTCGACGTCGCAAGCCAGATCGTGTCAAACTCGCCAGATTCCGTGCAGAGTTCAAAGGAGGGCCTGATTCTCGCGCAGAAGCATCACTATGAAGATGCAGTCCAGACTCACGCGTTGAGTCTCGTGAGCAAGAGACTCTACAACGGGAAGAATATCAAGGCGAGTGTCAATCGAGCGTTCGATTTTGTATTTCGTTATCCCGTTTGTGAAGCTTTTCCTTCTCTCATCCCCACGATCTCCTTGTTTTCGTTTTTTTTTTCGGCGTCGATGTGGCGTCACTCCAGGGCACCGGGTAAATACGGATTGAAGGGGGATGATGCATCGGAGGGGGTTTTTCTTTTTTTCTCTCTCTTATGCCTGACATACTGACATACTGACTCATCACCCTTTTTTCTTAGGAAGGCCTTCTTGCATTCTCCGAGGTAAGTTTTCGAAAGTGGCGTTCACGCCCTTTTTTGTGGTTCATCGGCTTACGGGATGAAAACCCGGTTTGACAGAGACGCAAACCAGCGTGGACCAACCCTTGCAAACTTTGAATCCAAACACGAAAAAAACGTGAGCCCGTTTTTGAGACAATTGTCATGTGTTCGCTTCGTAAGGCTCAAGTCGCTACGATGGATGATGGATTTGGCTCAAGCTAAGTTATCTAGATACCGGCGAGGTGTTCGATACCGTTGTTACGTTCGACACAGGTTTTATCTTGCGGAAGAGAGAGAGAGAGGGAGAGAGGCTACGGATGAAAAACCACTCTATGTAGTCACAGGATGTGATAACTTGTTGTGGCTCTGACGAGAAAAACGATCTTCGTGAATCGTGATGATGTAGGATCCACCTCAGGCGCGCGCCCACAAGTGTGTAACACACAAAAAAAAACCTCCATCTCTTTCGTTTTCTCGTTCTTTGTGTTTGGGCACGCTGCAGTGTGTAGTGTGTAGTGTTTCAGAAAACCGAACGTGATCATGTTGGGGCGTACACCAAGGTACATAAAACGTTCAAGACGTTACCCTCATCGGCGCAACAACTCGAATTGTCCGGGTAAATCAAGCACTGACGACACGTTGCCGCATTGCAAGGAAACAAGTAAGTACTTACTTGCTCGCATGGGGTGATCAGTGCGTTATGCACGTCGCATACTTTGCCGAGAGTTAGTTTGTTAATTAGAACTCAGGGTGACGATAATGAAAAAAGAAAAAGAAAAAAAAGAAAAGGTGACATTTATACCAGTCAATTAACGACCACTTGGCGCGATTCAAAAGGTGTTTCCCCCCCTCGGTGCCAGTCGTTCGGATCGGCAACATGCATGGCGTGACATTTGCATTATAATCATACCATCGACCGATAAGAATCACGAAACTCCAAGACTCCAGAATCCAGAGATATCAGGAATCACTCAACTTGTGGGGTGGGGAAAATACGCCACGGGGAATGTCCCGTAGAAAACGCCCAGGATACATGCAAACGTCGACGAGCGATGATGCAAAATGTGGAACTATTATAAGTAGCGTGACATGATTGATGCATGGATTCGAGCGTCATGCAACTTTGAAGAAGTAATTTTGCGGAATCCAATCTTATATATTGTCGTAAAGTTCAGGTCACTTTGTTGCGTTCGTCAGCTCGGGACGTGCCTAACATGTTTGGAACGTTGACGTTTGTGATGACAGCGAGCTCTCGCTCTCACGCACGCAGCGCTTGCGATCGTGGTCTCCAGAGGGGACGGGATCGGACAAGTGGCGTCATGGTGTCCCCGTATTCGTCAAGACGCACTGGGGAGTTGATTCGAACGAGCCACGCGTTTCCGCAATAGTTGGCACACACACGACGACGTTGCGCCCGAAAGTACAAGCGCCGAGTTTTCTTAGCAAGCAGGGCGTAATATTTGGTCTTTTTTGGGGGAGGGGCAGCGAAGTCATGCATGGAAGAGAGTGTGAAAGTTTGATGCAAATTTGGGCTCCGAGCTCGAGCGAGGAATGTCGTGGTTCAGTGTGAACGCTTGTGTACGTATGTGCGTACCACGTAAGGGAGAATTGAATCCTACTAGGAGCTTGGCGGATTGCCTCACTATCGGGGATCGTGCGGCCCACAAACATGGGTGCGGGGTTGTACGAGTAGCCGGTACCGCAAGACACTGCGTCAGCAGCTCAGGTGGGACACCAAGTCCCCCCAATGTGACAGAATTGTGGTTCAGGAGGAGGAACGGGGAAGTAGAGCATACCTCCTGGGCTAAGAAGCAGTCCAAAGAACATTTCGGAATGGTCTGATCCTCGTTGGGACAGCGTGGGCGAGAGGTTGCGGGTCCCAAAACCCCGGTGAAAATTGTGTTACAACGTCGAGAAGCAACATGTAGGATGAATTGTAAACAATACGGTATCGAGTATTGAGGTCCTTTAGCCACCGAGCCGCTTGGTCCCGCACAGATCGCGATCATGCGCGTTACCACCGGTGTTCATGAACATGCGGTAATGGGACTTGCATATCAAGAACCGTGACGCGTAAGAGGGAAACCAGAATTGATCGTCTCCTGGATGTGGCAGATGCGAGGTACACAAGATTAATCACGGCACCACATCCTCAACCTTCTTAGGGGGTAAAATTCAGAAAGTTAGGTTTAAAGGGATGGGGACGCGAGAGGTGCTTCTTGATCCTCCCGGAAATGCGGCCGACGTGACATGAAAACGTACGCCAAGTCCGCCATCGTCGCATTGGGTTCGCAAAGAAGTGACACGTTGCTGCGACGATCGGGGGTGCAAGCATTCTCCTAGGTCACGGCGCAATGTGCTTCTGCCTGTTGTTACTTTCATGATACGCAGCCGAAGAGGGCGTTGTGGATCGTCGAGTGTCAAGACATAGGCGATATCTTTGCGCGTTTTCATGGCGCCATCCAAAACGGCATACATGTATCTGTATGCAGAATGGAACCACGAAGGCGTAGAGTCTGTCTCACAAGATCGTCAGAAGGTGTTGGCGTTTGACTGCGGAACAGGGTTTCTGCGTGCCTTTCGCATCAGAAATGATGTCCGGATAGAAGGGTATCATATTCGCTCCCTACTTTGCTTTAGACCTACTGACTTCGAGTCGTACGACTGCGTGTAACCCACGTTAAACCCTGTCTCCGGTCAGCCGAAGAAGTGCAAAGATACGATCTGTGGTAGACTTCTGAGTTAGGGGAGGAAGTCAGCGACTCTTGCCGGAGTAACGTATGTGATCACTTTGAGTTTTGGGGGCATTTTTCCTTTGGTATGCTGGAATCCCAGGGCCCATGATGTTAGTTCAATGAAAGTAAAATCAGAACGTTCGAGGGCACTTTGGGAGTCGCTTAGTAAGCCAATGAAGCCGAAAGCATTCAACGTTATCTCGAGTGAACATTGCAGTGAACGTTAGAATGTCTGGCCAGGAAGAACAACTCATAGAGCTCATGCTCGAGCTCAAGGTTCGTCTATTCGCCGCCCTCTGACCATTGCTAAACGGTGAACCATCCGTGGGCCAACAGAAAACAACGCCGCAACAAGGGCGGTCCATCCTCACCTCAACACCACAAATAGCATACGCACTTGTATCGCTCATGGTTAAGATGAATGCTATCGACGTTCAGGTCCTCCAGGTAAGTTCAGCTCACATTCCTCGCCCACATCTCTATATGTGTCCATGGGCTCTCATAACCGCTCGTGCTGACCCTCTCTACGTCGCAAATCAATTTCGAATGAATCTGCCCACAGAAAACGCTCACTGCATATTCTGCAAACATGCCTCCACCTGCAGATCCCCCACCCTCGCAAACCCAAACCCAAGCCCCACCCGTACAGCCAGCGTCCGCCGTGCCCCCACACTTCTCCCAGTATCGAACGCCCACACCACAAACGCATACACCTCCACATTATAATGGACACAGTCACACACCTCAACCGCCGAGTCAAGCATCTTTCATGCCACAAGGCCCTTATACTGGTCCAAGCGGTTACGGAACTCCTCCACCAGCGGTCCCCCAAATGAATACTGTCGGGTTGCCTGATGTTCTGGCGTCAATACCGGAAGAGCAAAAGGTAATGTTACTGCATACTACATTTGACTTTTTCTGTAATATTTTCGGATCCAAGAAAGACCGATCATGTTATAGATGGATTCTTCGCTCGGTGATCCGTTCCGACCTGTTTAAACCCACCTGTTTCAGTTTGTTTGATGCTGACAATTGTCACTTAGGGCATGATAATGCGGGTCATTGCCATGACACCTGAGCAGATCAACATGCTTCCTCCTACAGAACGCGCCGGTATTATTCAACTTGTAAGTCGGCGCTTACAACTTCACGGGACACCCGTTGCTCACAAGATCGATTCCCTGATCACCTTCTACCCCTTGTTCCCACTTCTGTTGCCATTTCCGTTTGCGAAATTGATCCCCGTCGCCTTCCGTCCTTCCTCCGCCTCGCAACCTCTTCCCGCGAACTCGCGGTCCTATCTTTCCCCACGTTTCTACCTCCCTGCTCCTACCGTATTCTCCCGCGACGGCGCTTCCCGTAGCGTACGACGCTTGGGCTCCCTTCGTAGAAGGCCAGGACCGGATTATGTCTCACCGCTTCCTGCTCAGGTCTGACGACCGGAGCGATGCCATCATATTGAGACGGAAATGAACCCGTCAATGTGGAGCTCACATGGTCGACATTGACGGTGCTGTCTCTTTCCACTTTCCGAAATGGGTCCGGTGGCCCTTGCATAATTCAGGAATTTTCGGTAGAATCTAATGTAAAATCCCCACACCGCGAATATGTCCATCAAGTATCCACTCGCGGGGGAAACTGTCAGACTCGCTTCACGCTTGGTCGTCGACAGGTGGTCGGCTATACAAGCATATCCTTTCAAGTCAGTCTTTGTATTTCCAATCTGGATCCATCCAACCTCGTGTCAGTCATCGAGGCAAGACCAAGGTTCGCGTGACCCTCCTGCCACAGAAAAGGCACCCGTGAACGTGCTGGACAGAAAACTTGACAGTCATGTTCTCGGACCTCATTGAGCCCGTGGGTGATCATTGTCTCGCCCTGGAACGGTGGACGACGTCTCCGAGAGTTCCTAGTTCTCAACTTTGGAATGCCCCTGGACCTTTTTGAGTGAAAACTCGACTTTACTACAAGGGCATTCTTTTCGGCTCGCTCAGATGTGAAATATCAACAGCTCAATTCTGGAGACATCGTCAAGTAGTATCAGGAACGAAAATCTATCGACTATCTGGTATCTGCGACATTGATTCCTCGTTTCCCCCAAAAAACATATTCTTCCAACTTGATCCTAAAGCTTCGTCGTCGTCCACGTTCTGTGTGTGTGTCAAGCCCAATGTCAACGTCCAACTACACACGCTCGACGTTGAAAAAGAACAGAACGATCAGGACGAATTCGCAATCATCTCGGTGACTCTATCCTTTGACAATTTCTGCAAATCACTGTTGCCGCCGATGGATTGGCCATCTGTGAGGACATGTGTGATTAGTGGGATTGAACGGTGTGGGGGGGAAAACTGCTGAGGGGATACTTGCTGATGAAGGTCCGAGGGACGGTGGCCTCTCCGGTCTTCTGTCCGAGGTATGCTTGAATGTCAGTCATATCGGGACGGTTCTCGATTCTAGTTGTCAAACAAGAAATGTGTTAGGGCTTTTCAAAGCACGGAAAGACCGATAGACGGGGGAGGGGAATACATACTCGACGACGTGAACGGGTTCCGCAGGAAAGTTGGTTGCAAAGTAGGCTTTGGTGGCACGGCAGAAAGGGCACTGCGACTTGGAAAAGACGACGATCTTGTGAGATGCTATCGTGCTCTGTGAGAGAGATCGACCGTAGATCAACCGACGTAGATCAGAACACACTCGAACAGACTGGTTGGAGCGCCTGGCAAACTCACATCAACGAATTGTGTGACCTCTATCATTTCTGCTTGTCGTTGGGCGAGTGAAGAAGAGGATGCTGCTGTGGTAGAGAAAATGTTGGCGGGCGTCTTGATGGTAGAAGATAGAGACTGATAAATACGGGATAGGACGGACATCTCTAGGAAAAGCTTGTGGCAAATAATCCTCGCGCAGCAAGTCACGCAGCTCTTTTATGTACCTCAGATGACTAACGGACTCTGTGTGCTGAGTGATCCTCAAACACAGCACGCCACGCAACTCAACAGCCATGCGTCTGGTCTCTTTGTAGGATTGTTCTCCAACCGACTAGACTCCATACATAGCATTACTGGGTTCAGGCTCTGACAAAGGTGTATTACCGTAGCAAGGGAAAGCAGCAGGGGGATCCGACACCAAAAAAAAGTAACAAAAACTATGCATTGAGCTCAGCTCTAGCATTTGGCACTCGGCGCTCGTTTATCCAATAGCTTCTTGAATGCGACCAACCGACGCTGTGCGATCGACGAGAATAGCAGTTCGTGGTCTTCATCATGGAAGAATACCATGTTGTGCGCGATCTCATGGGCAATAATGAAATACCTAGGCAGTGTCAGTGGTCGCGAAACCGATGCTTCAAGCAAACACATACCAAGCTGAATACACAGCTGCTCGCGCAGTGTCGTTCGAATCCCAATCAGTGTCTGGGAGACTTGGGCTCAGATTGTGCGACCTTTCAATGGATTATCACCTACGCTTCTCCGCGAAATGGGCAAAGTTGAGGTAAATTGCTTTGTTCCGATTGAAACCCATCATCTCTGTGTCCATTTGATACCAGAATATATGGAGTTTTTCGGGGGCAAGCTCGTACAACTTCCCGAGTTCGTCTAAGATGCCTGAAAACGCTTCCAATTCGCTCACAGGGGGATTTTCGGATCCATCTGACCTACGGATCAGTAAAGCCGTAACAGTGTTTCAGATATATGCGTACGCGTTTTGAAGACAAGCATTCCCTTCTTCGTCACGCCTAGGAGGACAAATTCAGATTCAGAATATTTGGGGTTTGCAACTAACTCACCGCAGCGCTGCAGGTCCATGTGGTGCGAACCGCAATACCTCACGTCAGTTTGCTTTTTCCCTCCCTTTGGCTTACTCCGGTCCGCATTCAGCGACCTCTTCATGTCAGCGTCGGTCTCGCACATTCCGAGCGCGTCGCTGACCATCGACTCTGGAAGCAGATCAGAGCGAGAGCAACAGTCTCGTTACGCAACATACCCATATTGCTAGCCACGTATTCAGAGACTTTCCGCTTCTTCCCAGAGGTCATGAGCCCTTTGATGAACAGACGGAGTCTGCCATGGGGCAAGATGATGGTTGGTCGATCCTGCATTCTATGTGCTGCGGCTTCTCGTATGTAATAGTAAGCACGTGTAACGGTGACCTGCACAACAGTGAACAGACCTTGTTGATCTGCTCGCTGAGCATCTTCATCGTAGGTATCTCTAATCTGGTCAACTAAAAAAATGTTCAATTTATGGTGTGAGATCCGAGTGGCATCGTTCATACCATCATAGCCTCGGTGCCGGAGATCGTCAAGTTTGGAACTGAGGATGGTCATCAATAGCAGTGCATCGTGCGGTTTGTGCAGGCTGAAAATGACTCGACAGAGAGCAACCGCAACACTGTTCGAACATCAGATGAAACTTCGACCATATCCAAGGGGTCCACTTACTCGTACCAGGCCCCACCTTCATCATGCTGCTTCACCCAAAGAATATCTCTTTCTTCGGTATGGTGGATCCCGGCCAAAACCTGCACTTGAATGGGACGCAGGGGGTTGCCATCATGCGCCGTCACATACTTAAATCCCAGGCTCTTGGATATCTCCAGGTCGTCACAGTACTTGACCGTGAAGAATCTAGGATCCCCCCACCGAGAAACCTTGAAGTCCGATCGGCGTGTGCTGTCTTGGTCGTGAAGAAAGATCTTCAGCCTGTCGATCACGTGTGAACGGGTGCGTTCGGCATCCACTACAAGGCCTGCTTGCTTCCCTTCATGCTTCACTTCATGCTTCACTTCATGCGTCACGTGCGCGCTTAGGGATTCCGAACCGTGATCACGGTAAAAGGCTGTTCGTGGGTTAGGATCGCGTAGAGCGATGTTGAGATTAACCCACTTTCAAAGACTTCTTCCTTGGGCATGACACATATATATTCTCCAAACAACCGATGGCTCTCCAAATCATCCGCAATGAGAACCTCGCGTGCAGGTTTAAGAGCATACTCTCTCGGCTCTGCGCTCGATGGATCATCGGTGGCGCGTGATTTCTTCCGGAAGGACATGAAAATCGGAGCCGTCTTCATGCGTTCCCGTAATTCTGGCGGGAAGCCATGGTACCCAGCAGCTACTTGGCGAAGATCGTCGAGGTATCTGGAGAGCAGTCAGCACGTCCATGAAACCCATGAGGAACTCATACATCTTGTACGTCTTTATCTTGGTTTCTTTGGAGTGTTTCAGAAATGCTTCGATCTTGTTTAGATACCCTTGAGGGTCTTCTATCATCGCGTTGACTATATCCGGGGGATCCGGATTTGGCTTCCCATAACACATCTTCAAGAAACCGTTCGCTACTTGCCCGAAGTTCACATATGAGAATATCACAGCACGGTGACGCTGCGTGATATCCGGTTCCCCGAAGAAGCATTTACTAGGAGAAGTGAATCGCAGCTGTGCTGCTTCTTGACTTGCTCCTTTAGGGGCCAACGGATTAGCGAGCACGGGGACGATCTCCATCTTAGATAAGATGTCAAGCTCGTCGGACGAGAAACCTTTGGCACCGAGGTGAGAAGGAGATAAAACGACCCATAGATCAACTCACCCCCGTTCCTCGCCAAAAGATTAAACCACTTTATCGCCTTAGGTCTGTCCGGCGAAGGCTGTGCTTGGATAGCTTCGATTATCGCATCCGAGGAGGGTTTATCTTTCACCTTCAGTTTCATCTGAACTTTGTTTGAAACAGAAGGTCTGCGTATGGTGTAGAAACCAAATATTTCCCACTCTGAGGTGCTAAGTACCTGGATCACTCGTTAGCCGGGTGATTGTCCATCAGCAAATCGTCATACCTTTTCCGGGGTCGACCAGTGTAGTTTACCCCCGGTACTGCACGGGAGGAAGGGAGCGTCACGGAAGTCGCCGGGGTCGTATTTGTCGTATTTGTCATCGAGGTTGCCGACGAAGTAAGTCCACCCAATTTTCTTCACAGTGGGATCCTCGCTACAAGCCTTTTGGATTATGACCTCGAGTGATGGGTATTGTCGAAGGCCTAACTCTTTCAGGATTTCGAAAGCTGACGAGACTTAAACGCAATTAAAGGCTGAGACCCACAATGGAGCTCACTCACGAGATGTGCGGGCATCGCCCAAGGCAAGGACTGGTAACCCGAGATCGCGATTTGGATACTCCGGAAGGTACAGTTCACCGATGCAGCGCCTGTTCTCGTCTGATTCGCAGGAGAATATGGCTAGTTGTTTGACATTCATAAACACCTCCTCCGTCATATACTGACGAATTGCTGCGAGGTACTGGGCTAGACGCATCATTGAGCACTCTGCGTTTGACAAAAGACTAATATTTGTTAGAGCACACGATGTGAACGATCGGAGGCGCAATTACCGATCCTTAACGCGATCCCAATCAAGGTACCTGTGGACGCCGAGAGCATCGAGCACGAATTCGGTTCCGGGATTGAGGGAATCCGGAAGGAACTCTGCTACTGGGAGTTCGTTGAATAGATCCACCTCCGGAAAGTAAGCTTCTTGTGGTTTTTGCATTCCCCGGTTTGTCGCGATGCAGGGTACCATTTGCATCAGAGCGGTGATCGTATTTTTATCATCGCGTTCGATTGACGACCATAAATGTTGAAGTATATCAAGCACCTTCTCCGAAAACGCCGCGTTCTTGCATATATCTTGGGATGGATCTTGTCCGGGGGATACTAGATAGCGGATCCAGTCCACGACCGTTAGGCGCTCCCAGCCAAGAGCCGCCATGACCTCGTTCGCATCAAGACCAGTAGTGAACGAGGCAGGAATTGTATCATGCGGCAAGGGATCATTGTCGCTACGATAGGAGGAAAAGGGAGATTGCTTGTCGACAAACTTTTTGATCTCCGAAAGATATATGATGCGAGGCGACAGTTTCGCGCGGAACTTCGCTATGGGACAGACGTCTTTCGCCCAGAGTTCGCGCAATTTTCCATCCGTGATATCCTTGTCATTTTTGATGTCCCCGGTATCCTTCGCGTCCTTGGTGTCCTTCGCGTCCTTGGTATGCTTCGCCTTCTCGATTGTATCCTTGAATGTTGACACCCACCAGTGTATACACGCAATCATCTCCTCTTCGGGTAACACCCGTCCACCGAGCTCCGCCACCACATCGCTAAATTTATAATCGCGCACACGATAGCGCGCGGGAAGCTGTTCAACTGTCTTGGAGTCCACTTTGTCGTTCTGAATGGGTTGACTTTTCATGAATGGCCGGAACTTGTCATTTTGTTCACGAACGTCCTTGGTGTCTCGAATGCCGAGGTTGGAAAGAATCGGGAATAAATCGCTGGTAGAACATTCGAAAAACGCGTTTTTTAAGAGATCCCCAATCTTGGACTCTGGCGTCGAGGAGTGGAATGTGAAGGACTTCATAACATAAAGGGCATCCTGTTGAAGACGATCCCTGAGCTGCCCAGGCGATTTTGGCCACTGGTCCCGAATGTTGCTCATAACTCGTTCATAGATCAACCTTGTCAGGTAGCCACCAACGTACAGAACTTCTTCGTTCCACTCTGCTCGCGTGTTAGCTCCGAGCGCTGTAAGTTTAGTAATGGACCTGCTCACTTGCGACTTGGCCGTTGCTGGTACGCGCAAAGTGAGTTCCAACTCAGGGATGAAAAAAAAACACTCACACAAGATCAATTGAGCCACGCTCAACGGTTGGGATGAACCGACTGGAGAGGTGGATTGCGATGCCTGAAGTCTGTGCCGTGCTTTGGCCCTAAATACATCATCAGCATCTGTTCGCGCTTGCGTCAAGAAGGGGTCACCGACGATAAACAATCGCGAACCATGAGCACTTCTTGGTTTTTGAAGTATTAATGAGAGGCAATTGTGTATAACATAGAGACTTACTCATCCTCACTGCAGAGGGCCTGAGCTCCCCGAAATACGCTTCCTAAGCCCGCATTTCCATCTTGCATTACTCGTTGATGCTGATCCCTATCAAACTGTATCAAGCATATCAGCCTTGTCCGTGAAAAAAGATGTTATGACCAACATATACGACCTCGCACAAAAAGCTGTGTGGAAGTTTTTTCCTCACCGCCTCCTCTAAGCCAGTCACTTTTTTCGTCGGTTTTGAAGAGACGCTCGCGGAGTAAATCGTGTAGTTGGCAACAGAAGTGGTCGTGTCGGTGACTGAGTGAGAACGAGAAATGGGTGCAGGAGGGTTTGGCTCGGTGTGTGTCTTTCCAAAGAAGCCTGGTTTCTTGGTAGGATTGCCCTTATCTTTCTCGGTGCTAACCTTGTCGATGCGCGACTGCCTGGTACCAGCGGCATAAGCCGCTTTTGTCAATGTGACTTGAATTTGTTGAGCTACCCTGTGCGTTAGCATCGAGTCAAATCATCATGGAATAGACACCCACGGATCATTTCAACCGACTTTACTGTCATCATGCCAGAAGCGCTACTGGGCTTCAATTCCTTCGGCAGCACCTCGATCTTCTCGGAGACACTGCGAGATCTCTGGATTTGTGAGAGAACGTGTCCGTTGAACCGGACAGTGACCTTCTCTACTTTCGTCAAGAAGGTCACCGTTGTACAAAGGAACTTCGATAGGTCGAACGGTTTCGGCATGTGCAACCGCTCTTCCACTATCTCCATCTCAATTACTGTTCCATTGATGGATTCGCAGGATCCGGATAAAACCATCAACTGTACTCCCCGTTGAACAGGGACAAAAAATTTCGATCAATGTGAACCTACCCGATCCCCCTCATAAAACAACTTCTTCTTACGACCTGTTGAATAGTTCAGGAACTTCTCAAGATAACGTATGATCAATACAGACCGCCTGAGAGAACCACAGGGCATTCTGTGATGCTGAACACACTATAGAAACCTAGTTGCATTTTAGTGTAATAACAGTGGTCAAGAAGTGAGTGTGCTAACCGACACCAAAGGCACCGATTTTATGCTCATCCGGATTTCCATCGGCTGGCAGAGATGAGATAAAGAACGATCGGCGAGACAACGCGTACATACCTATGCTGGTGAGGCGATCCCAGTCATCCTCTGAGAACTTCGCGCCGTCGTTCTTCACTATACACTTGGATATCTGACTTGAAATGTGACAACTCTATCGTGGTTCAAGCAGAGATGGGACCCACCTTCACTTGATTTAGATCAACCAAATCCAAGGTAGACCCGTTCGTCAGGTTCTCATCCGAATTGCGAGAGTATTCTTTAGTTTGAAACTCGATCTCAACATTTTCTGCGCGCGCATCGTCGGCATTCTGCACCAATTCTCGGAAGACTGTGGCCAAAGTTTGAATGAGCCTTCCGCCGAAGGTACGTAGTCTACACACCTGTAAATTCCTCCGGGTATCTTGCGAGTACCTTCTGCACCAATGCTCGTTGGTTCACCCGTATTTGAACTGGCGGTGGTTCAAAACCTTCGTTCATGATCGCCGGTCCGCGGGGTTGAAAGACTGAGACGGCGTTATGAGACTGGCAATGGGCCTTCAACGAGCGAAAGCGATGTGTTGGGAGGGTAAGAGTATTGGAAGATGAACACCAATGAGTTCGAGGGCAAACTTAAGAGCTGTGTGAAAAGGCGCTACTATTGTGGTGGGGAACGTGTTGAACTGTACGTGTCAAGCTGGACCCACAAATCGCTTACTTGGTCGTACGGCGCCAAATTCGACTTGGGCTGGGCCTTATCTTGCGGACGGACTGGAGAGCTCGACGTCCGCGTGACCCGGGTATACGATTGGACCATCGAGCCTCATAGTATTCATGATATTGTTCCGCGAACGGGAGTTGGTGACGATTGAAAGAGAACAACGCCTCCTTGTTTGTCCCTGACCACCATCAAGGCGAATTCCGGTCCGCAGCGTAGGTCAACAACACGTTGTCCGCGCATGCAGATCGCTTCTTGGCAGTCTGGACTCTGAATCATGTGGTACGATTCCTGTCTACATGATACGGTCAAAGTGGCACATTTTTAGATATTGTTCTGAAATCTCCAGCAATCTGCGTCCGTCATGCAGTTGGCTGCCACCCATGAAGTGCATGATCCGATAAATGTTCAATTGAATCAATTCACTCTCAGCGTACAACAAATATGTCTACGTCCTGCCTCCAGCTATAGTTTACAACCTTATGCGCGTCCGTAGGCGTCAAGTGCCGGGCGACCGAATGTCGGCTGTTGGGGTATGTAAGTGAAAGTCGCTCTCACGAGAAGAGAACCGAGCTTACGATTGGCGCGGGCTTGTTCTCCAGGATGGCCTCGATTTTGTCCATGATATCCGGTGTCAACTTGGGAATAACTTCAATTGCCTTCAAGTTGTCGAGGACTTGCTCAGGTTTCGATGCACCAAGGATGACAGTGCTCGTGTTGGGGTTCTTCGCCACCCATGCCAAGGCAAGGTGGGTCACGCTGCAACCAAGCTCTGCGCATATAGTCAGTCGACTTTCGGAGAAACGTAACATCCATGCAACACCGACCTGTCTCTGCCAACTTGGTGAGATCCTGCACCTTGCGAATCTTCGCAAGACCCTCCTGTTCGTTAAGGCTCTTGAGGGTGTCTTTGAAGAAGTCGGAGTGCGCAGCGAAACGAGAGTCCTCCGGGATGCCCTTGTTGTACTGCAAAGCGGATGCAAAATGAGGGAGCAGACTCGAACGATAGTCCTATGCGCATCACCTTTCCGGTAAGGAGACCGCTCGCGAGGGCTGACCACACAGTTGTGCCGATTTGGTACTTCTGGTAAACAGGTGCGTACTCCTTCTCGGGACGCTCGCGGTGCAACATACTTAGTCGATAGTCAGTTGTATTGCCCACATCGACAGAAATGAAAACGCACTGGTGCTGGCATTGTTCGGCGATCGGGGGAATGAGGTTGAGCTTGTCAGCAACATCTGCGCCAATCTGTCAGAGCGCGTCATTTGCTGAATTTTGCTTACGCACGGTATGCCTCCTCGATATCGCGGGCAGACCACTCCGAAGTCGCCCAATAGAAGGCCTGAAATAGGTATGAAACATATTCTCCGTCACTTATGCAGTATACTTACCCAGCCCTTCTCAATCACATAGTTGAATGCACGAACAGTCTCCTCCATAGGAGCTGTTTATTGTAAGCGAGGTTGCATGGAAGAGGGATACGATACTGACTGGAGTAATCGGGGCGATGAGCGAAGATGACATCAACGTAGTCGAGACCCAAGCGTTCGAGGGATGCTTGAGTTCCCTCAATGATACTAGGGTCAAAGTTGAGTTCTCATTCACGGAGGACAGATGCGAGCTTACTGTTTCCTGGACAGACCGGTGTCGTTGGGGCCAGAGCGAGTACCGAAGAAGAGCTTGGTCGTGATGATCATGTCAGTGCGGCGGTAGCCGAGCTCCTTGATGACGCGACCCCTGGGAGACTGGTGAGCACGAGTCTACATATACTCGCCTCAGGAACTCATACGGACATCTCGATTTCTGAGCGACCCTTGGCGTAGCCCTCAGCGGTATCGAACATGTTGATACCATTTTCGTAAGCGATTTTGATGATTTCCTTTGGATGCAAGGTCGGCCTACGTCTGCTTCTCAACGATAACACCGCTCACCTTGACAGGGTCACCGATAACGGTTCCACCCAAGGTCAACCCTGTTTAAGTAGCGTATCAGTGATCGTCAATCATTATCGAGGTTATCTACTTACAACCGCCTAGCGAGAAGACAGGAACTCGCAAGCCGCTAGGGCCAAGGCGGCGGAATGGCATATTTTTGGGGTCAAACTCGTACTTAACGACCGACATGATGATCTCTCGATAAACGTTCGGGGGAAGTGGGGCGAAGTGAGCGATGGGACGTCTAATTCACTATATATGCTTCAGACCCTACGTGCATTGCTAAGCAGACGCCGCATCGGTCCGACAGATGGCCCCATGTCATCAAGGGAGTGTACATCAAGAGCCACCACGGTCATTGTGAATGGTCGTGTCAACCAATAATAGGTGCGTTATTATTGTATCGAAATCTTAGCCGGGCGTCAGCAGACTTTATCTAGTTATAATCATCAGGAGTTATCGAGCCGTCGACTGCTTATGGAGTGGTGCTGTCACAATTTAATGACACCATAGATCAGACATCTCATCAAGACCAATTCTGGTGCCGCAGTCATGCGATCTCAAATTCTAGAATATTCGCGAATCTTGTGAGGGAACATACGAGGCTTTGAAATCACACTCGACTTTCATCCAGGAATATGCTGGCTGTATCCCATAGACAATTTAACCCCCGATGAAAATTCTACAGTGGCGCTAACCCACGGAGCTCCATGTCCCGTATCGTCATCAAGTGTTTTGTTGTATTGTACAAGGGTAGTAGCGATGGTCAGTAGTAAATTTACAGCGTGCTCTTCTGTCACCGGCGTGCTGGCCTCGCGACCACCGTTTACAGGCGCCCATGGGGGTCAAGGGCTGGACGGCCAAAGCTAGGCTGAATACGGATATTAGTGCAATCGTCCATCTCTGCATGTAGTTCAACTGACCGGCGCAGCTGGCTTGTTGTCCAGAATAGCCTCGATTTTGTCCATAATCTCCGGTGTCAGCTTGGGAATAACCTCAAGAGCCTTCAAGTTGTCGAGGACTTGTTCGGGTTTGGAAGCGCCAAGAATGACGGTACTGGTGTTGGGGTTCTTCGCCACCCAAGCCAAAGCTAAGTGAGTGACCGAGCAGCCAAGCTCTGCCGCGTTCGTGCTTAGGGTAAGCTCAAGATAACACGCGAGCTTCAAATACCATACCTTGTTCGGCGAGTATTGTAAGTTCCTTGACCTTCCTAATCTTCGTGAGTCCCTCCTCCTTTTGAAGGCTATCCACAGTTCCTTGGAAGAAGTTTGAGTGCGTTGCGAATCGAGTACCCTCGGGGACACCGTCATTGTACTGGGATATACCGATCAAAACTACACTCTATGAAATATGGTTGATTGTTCATACCTTGCCAGTCAACAGACCGCTCGCAAGTGCCGAGAAGACGGTTGTGCCGAGTTCATACTTCTTGTAAAACGGTCTGAGATTTCGTTAGCAAACGACCCCTTGCTCGTTATAGAAGCCATACTGGTATTCCTTCTCTGGTCGTTCGCGGTGGAACATGCTGAGTAGGTTATGAGTAAATCATCAAACCATGGCTCGAAAAAGATACGTACTTGTGCTGACATTGCTCAGCAATTGGTGGGTGCAAACCGAGCTTGGTAGCAATGTCTATATATTGAGTGAGACCAGGCGACGATATCACATCCTCCAGCACTCACGTTGGGCTTCCTCGATGTCAAATGCGGACCACTCCGAAGTTGCCCAGTAGTGAGCCTAGAGAGCACAAGTGAACAAGCTTCTCGCGGAAATGATGAAATGAACTTACCCAGCCCTTCTCAATCACCCAGTTGAACGCTCGGACAGTTTCCTCCATCGGTACTGTTCGCGGATTTTGTTTACATCCACCGTACAATACAACTCACCAACTCACCTGATACATCCGGGCGGTGAGCGAAGATGACATCAACGTAGTCGAGTCCAAGGCGCTCCAGACACTCCTTTGTGCCCTCGATGATGCTACGAGAATGTAAGCGCGCGATCGTCAATCGACGGACAAACATACTGCTTCCTCGAGAGACCACCGTCATTTGGGCCACCACGGAGACCCCAGAACAATTTGGTGGTGATGATCATGTCAGTACGACGGAGACCAAGCTCCTTGATAACGCGACCCCTGCAGGACAATGTTCATTCCATAGAAATTCCTTGGGATGATCGGCTCACATTTCTTCCTCAGATTTTCCCTTAGCGTAGGCCTCAGCGGTATCAAACATGTTGATACCATTCTCATAGGCAACTTTGATGATTTCCTGAGGGGATTCGTCAGCACGAAGGGATGACGAGACTCTCGACCACAAACCTTGACTGGGTCACCGAGAACGGTCCCTCCAAGGGTGAGCCCTGTCGCATAACTTTAGCATGCAAACTATCGCTGGTGTTGGAGGACGTACATCCACCGAGAGAGAACACGGGAACTCGAAGCCCACTGGGCCCGAGCCTTCGGAAAGGCATGTTCTTGGGATCAAATTCAATTTTGACCTCGGACATCGTGGAAGACAGTATCTGGTGGGGTGCTGGGAAGGATGTTCAAATTTCGGAGACGAGACTGTCGCCGTTCACAGGTCCAATATTTGTACTTGAAAGATGCATGGTTACTGTGTGAAGTCGGTCCGAAATGTGTATCTGATCTTGATCTGACTAACTTTAGCCCTTGAATTTTCCCGAGGCTAATGCGAGAAACACGTGAGCACTGAGTAGACCATGTGCACAAAACAATTTGCCAAGCAGCGGAAACATGGGTAAAGCCTGCGGAGACGAGGTAGTAGACACTGAGCGATACATTAATTCAATGCTTCCAGCGGATAGTCATGTGCAAGGGTGAGGTAGATGATTGGCAAAGAACGTGGGTGTAGTGCGAAATGCGAAATTATGTAAGGTAGAAACGCGTATTAACTAAGTTACAGCAGTCAAGGATTACTCTAGGATTATCTGATTATCAAGGAGTATCAGAACACAAACCATAAAACGGCGTCACCATGAACATTCGCGAAGTGCGATGTTCCAACACCTCAGGCGAAAGTTGCAATGAATTAGAAATCACGCAATGGGCCGCCCTTTCTCGTCCAACTGGTCGCAGCTATCCCGGTGATCCAAGACCTTGTAGTTTTCGTCGTGTTCGAACCCGGCGATAGTGGGCGTGCTGCTTGGCGTTGCCTCGACATCATCAGGATGCTCGTCATCGTCAAATCGCTCGTCGATCTTCGACACGACGGTCGTCTCAACATTGACGTTCAGTTGCAACTAGAACAAGCACCGGATATTCACAACGGGCGACGGTGAGGGAAGGAATATGCACTCACACTCTTCTGCGTCATAGTTGGGCCAAGCATGCGCTGTTTCGGATAGGCATTAGTAACCACACAGAGATTGGAATGAGAAACAAACCGAGAAGCGAGCCTTGTGAAGAGGGCTTGAGAGAGGACTGGGTAGCGCAGCGCTCAGGCCATTATTGTCTCGCTCACTGGAGTACATATGATCTACTCGGAGCCGTTTGCGTGTGTTTAACCTGGATATCGATTGATTAGCGATCGCAAGATAAATCCCCAACAACCCACGTAGCAAGGAGCGAATTTGCATATACTATCATTGACCTATGAGTTAAATCTGAAGAGCACGCAAGCATATGGACGACTTACGCTTAGCAATCGCAAAGTGCATTCCGAGAAAGATCAAGTTGTGACGCATGAGGAGCCACTGCAATCAATGTGTTCAGTCGTAAGAAATATAACAAGAATCTAACAAACTTACGCAGATTAACGAGGCTATCGTGACGAGACTGTTGACAGCAAATAAGCCACACTTTGATCAGATGGACTTTCGAAGCAACGTACCATGTAATACCTCCGGTTTCCAGGGTATACAGGATCAACGAGTTGATAATGTGGTTCATGCTATCAATCGACATGAGAAGAGGCTCCAGTTTTCAATCACATATTCTTCACTTAGCGAATCCAGTCTTTCTGCTCCCGAGGAAGATTATCATTGTCGTGGTGATGATGAATTCCACCGATGCAGAGAGCGTGACACCCGTGGTGAAAACCCACTAAGGAAACTCAGGGAAGATCGTAATATATAAAGACGAATCATACCGAGGGATAAGGCTTGATGAACATTGAATACCGTTTCAAGCGAATACTATGCAAAACGTATCAGTAATTGCGTATTGAGTCGGCTGGTGTAACGCACATCTCGGACGTTGATACTATGAAGCACGGAAGGAACGTGAGGTTAACCATATAGTGGCTTCGTGGTACAAGAGCTCACCACAAGCAGAAACTGAAGGATTCGTTAGTCAGGAATTCGTTAGCTTCGAACCATGACCACTCACGGAGACGGAGGAATGCGAGGAAGACCTAAGAAATTAATCGGTGCCAATGCGTAAACAGAGGGCAATAAACTTACCAGAGGAGCGGCGATATACCACTTCTTTGTCACTGTAGACAAAGAAGATCGTCAATAACCTGACAAATAGCGGTCAAAACTCTCTTACACATCCGAATACGATTTGCGAAGAAGCTGCAAGGATGTGTCGTTTAGCATTCAACATAAGTCATGCGAAAGATAACATCACCAGTGAACAAGGAACGTGATTGCGGCCGTTACGGCTACTGAGAGCTACAAAAAATACTGTGTTGGTGCTCTTCAGTATCGAAGGCAGAAGATACGTACTCCAAGTGCACTGCGGATGACTTAGTTACGATCGCAACACGTGGAGCAAGAAGACCTACGATGGAATGAGGTCCATATTTTCTGGTTTGTTGAAATTTCCAATGAGCGACTGCCAAACTGCGGTGATGATTAGGATGGTATGCATCATGTCCAGCGTCCAAACCACGAAAACCTTCACAGCGGGTCAGTCACGAGCGAATGCAACGATAATTGCGAGCGCACTAAAAACTTGGTCCAAGCGAAGTCTCCGGGGTAGAGCTTGTAGTACAGAACAGACTGCACAAACACGATTCCGGTCAGGCTAAAGAATTGTTAATGCAGCAATTGGGAGAGTTAAAAGGAACTGACCCGCTCGCAAAGCAAGTGCCAAGTAGTATGGAGCCATATACTGTGGCGACGGTCGTCACATCACCAGCAACGTGCATGTTGAAACTTTGACGGCCGAATGGTCAGAGTAAAAAGGAAGGGACGTGAACACGAAAGGATCACTGAGGGTGAGGACTCGCTCCGTCCAGCCTTTTGTACGTTGTTTGTCCACATTGATGTCGGATCGAAAGTTCGAGCGGTCCGTAAATTGTTATCGTTTCGTCACATCTCGTTAGGTTTGTGTGTGTAACCGAGGGGGTCTTTGATTTTATTTGAGGCGACATCGAATCTACCCAAATATATTGGTTCCGTCAACGGCGAACGCTGAACCTTTCACCGAGAAGCTGATCTTACGTCGCGCACACAGTAGATGTTGGAGCAAGCAAGCTCTTGAATCCGTGTCAGTTTTCGGAGCGCGCTTGCCAGGCCTGCGCGGAAGGTTTCGGATGGAGTGAGGCTCAGGGTGGAGCGTTAGCTACGCGATCGTGGAGGAGGAATCGAGTTAGTTTCGGAATCATTTCGGCGCGGAGCGCTGAGCGCTGAGGCCTGAGGCCTGAGGCCTTGAGGCCCAGTGAGGGTTGAAAATATCTGATCAGTCGATGGACTGCACCAGACCGCACCGTGCCCTCGGTATAAAAGAATACGTAATTATGATATAACATTAAGTAGTGCAGATCGCAGAACGACGAGATTAGCGAGCACAAAAACACTTCGAAGCAGCTCCGAATTGTACGGGAAGGCAAAGTCACAGGACGCGGTTCAAGCACGCGCGCGGTCTCGGAGTCATGTCCCAAGCGTGCATTTTCTCTACTTTTAACTGGGCCTGCCATGCAGAACGTGTCGTGACTCTGACTCAAGCTTGGCACATCCGTCCCTTCAAATTTCTGTTACTCATACAGGACTCAGAACGTAATGAATCTCAGGCTTGAAAGCGGAGACATTTTCGAACTCCAGGCCGGAATTCTCTGGATCAGAAGAGTCGTCGATACAATGGAACAGAAGAGTCGTCGATACAATGGAACATGAACCACTGCCAAAACACCTGCCAGAACAGAACCTACTTGCGAGTAGTAGCAAATCAACGCTTGTGATCGAAACGTTTCTACGATATTAACTTCGTTTGATTCTAGATGTAACGTGCAGTTCCATATCAGAGAAGCTGGGTACTCGCAAAGCTCACCGTGCAGATCCTATAGTATCGCTTGAAGACGGAACAGCACGAGTTTGCGGAGTTGAAGCGTGATCTGTCATATCACCGACCAGAGGAGAAGAAAGGACGAGAAATCATCGATTATTTGCTGTCGCTGGTGTGCCAGTCTTGTCGGTACAGATGACGGAGGTCTTCCTTGGTTCACGCGCCCGGCGGTGGACGCGAGTGCAAGCGAATGATCTGTGAGGTGGAGACATACTGATACTTGTGAGATGGAGGCTTGGAGCAGCCTGCGACCTCCTCAACACAAACTCACCATTCTCGAGGGCCGGGAAAGTAAAATCCGAGTCTTCAGATGGGATTGTATCCAGCGAATCACTTCTCACTCTTTGTTGTGTAGCGAGAATCAGGGGAGGGACTCGAGAATGGACATCAAAGGCTTGGGTTGAAAGTAGTACCGAGCTTAGACTCACAGAGCCTTCAAGTGACGGTGACACCTTTATTGAGTGCATTCCCTGCGACGAGAGAAGTAAAAGCTCGAGGTTTATATTGAAGACCATATAATAGCACTTGATAGGACTATTGTTTCTCGCAACTTGAGCTGAACATCGAATTTTCTGAGTCCCATTTGGAGGGTACCACTAGCAAGTGTCGTGTGTCGAGACTCGAGGAAGATGGACACCATTTGAAATGAGTGGTAAAAATACTTGTCGTGTCGGTCTAAAAGCCCACGAGGACCGCATCGGAACGCGCTGGATCGGTGTCGCTGGAAATGAGATCTTGAGAGACCAACTGAAATGGTTGACACATGGCAGGTGCCAGTCGAGCAAGGCGATGAGGTACTTGGAGTCGGACTAATCAACCAGTGACATGCAACGTATGGACCCCCAGTCACAGTTCGTTGTATCTCGTCGACGTCTACCACAGCGCCGCGCTCTCTAACGATCCCGACAACCAACTCAGTGACGACTTGGTCTGTGTCTTATCGGCACCGACGAAACAGTTGGACACGCGCGGTCCGTGGCAGGAGCCGCGAACTGTGTCTCCCCCGCAGATCGCTGCAGTCCGCCTCGATATCTAGCGTTGCCTTACCCTTATCCATGTATACGTCAGCCTACGCAACCACCAAGCCTTCCAGCGTCTCCTCGAACGAGACCGCTCGGCGACTGGGCAACACGGTGCACCGAGCACCAGCGGTGGAAAATCGTGGTCTCGCAAAAACTCACCTCTGCGATCAATGCATTTGACGACCTGGCGCGCACCGTGTTGCATTCGGCATGTTCGTCCCCCGAGCCTTCGAGTTTGGAGTACACACGGATACTGCTTGCTAATCCGTCCATCAATGTCAATCTCGTCAATAAGGAGAATCATTGGACGGCACTCCATCGAGCGCTCTATGCGGGCAATCTCGAGGCTGCGTGAGCATTTTTCTCCAGCGTTTGTTCGAGTCGTGGGCGGCGTTACTGATCTGTGTACATCTAGAATTATGCCGCTCAAGCGTACTGAGACGGATACCATCGAGGATATGGAAGGATCTACTGCGTTTTATACAATTCGACCATCCGGAGTGCGAGCCCGACGTCTCTCGAGGATGGCTATGCAAGTTTGCTGACCTGGGTATTAATCGGTGCGCCTCAGTGGTTTCCCCTCGCATACATCTTCCTCACGGTACGTATATCCTCGTCTTTGATCTCGGTAACTAGGAATGCTGCTTTGGGTCTATGCGACAGGAATTATCGTTTGCATCCCGATCATGTCGTCCTCGCCATGAACGACGCACCTCTATCTTCCAGTCGAACCATAGAGGAAAGAAGTCGACCGGTCAAGGTGCGCGAAGTCTATACCTCTTCAAATTCCGGACTGACGCGATGCATGTGCAGTCATCCTTACCAAGGAGTCTCAGCGTGAAAATGTCCGTTTGTGCGGATTTGGCACCGGAGGACGGTACGCGAGCTCGGGACCTCGAATCCAGGCGATTTGTTGCTCATCTTCTCAGTCTAGGTCCCTTTTCTCACACGCTGTACACCCCAACGCCGCTGCCGCTTTCCTCACATGCCATTCTGGCCGTTGCCCTTGGCCAAGACCACACGCTGGCACTGACGATTGCGGCAGAGGTCATCGGTTTGCTCAGCTCGGTTATTTTGTCGCGGCAGGACGAGGCAGCTCTGCGGACGAGTCTATTCAGACACAAGATTGGCCACTTCAAGGAGTTCATGAAAGGCATTGCGGCATGCAAGACTGCAAGTGCTTGCTGGTCTGATACTGACATATGGACGTGGTGTATGAACGTCGGGCAACTAGGTGAGTCTTCAGCGAGTCAGTCAAGCGAGTTCCAATGATGGTGAATAATGAGCGCAGGATACAACAAGACGGGGAGTCCAATTCAAGTTCTCCCGCGCAAAGTATCCGATCTTCCATTGACCCGATACTCCCTAATCCTCACCTCGCAAACCGAGTGAGTCGAATAGTGTTTTTGTTTCTATTTTTACACCTCTCACATTTTGGCGTTGGCGATTGACGGTTGACGGTGGCGATATTAATGCGATGAACCTGTCCAATGAACGTGGCGGGGGCTGAGATGTACCTGAGTACGCATAAGATTGGTCTAACCAAATCGCCTGATGCTTATTCTTCAAACTCCCACTCACATTAGTATGGCCACCATTGACATAAAGCAGAAAAAACGCAAAAGGTTTGAGGACATCTTCGTTCGTATCGGTGATGAGTTGATCGAATACATGAAGGGGGAGAACATGCCTGCAGAGACTATCGAATGGTTTCGTCGCGTGCGTTCCCTCCGATGATCGCTTGGACGCGCGACAAGATTCTTCGTGTTGATATCTCGTCGTAGAACCTCGACTATAGTGTCCCTGGAGGAAAACTTAACTGAGGGATATCGGCAGTGGATTCGGTAGAGATCTTGAGAGGCAGAGGGTCGTCGGATGATGAGTACTTCAAGGCTGCTCTTCTTGGATGGTGTATCGAACTCGTCAGTGCCTATTTTCATTCTCTTCTGATCGGTTGTGCTTGGACTCACTCCATCTCATCGTTCGTGCACGATCGATGACCATGATATCTGGTCCCGGCAGGATCCAGTGTCACCGCCCCCTTTAAACGCGACTTTTTCGTCATTGTTGTCAGTGTGGGCCGTGAGCCTACAACGTTAACAAGCACTAAAGAGCTCGCGAAAGCTGTACGAAATGCAGTAGAAGGTGCGTTCGACTTCACATCTTATCGCCAAGTCATCAATGATGCTCTTACTGGTCGTACGGTATGCTGCTTGCGGGCTCGACATCATGCATCGATTAGCTGACCTTACTTTCATGCGGTTACCTGGCGGCTCATGACCGTAGCCTAGCTCGACAACGGGAGGGAAGAAACATGAACTCATGGATGCACTCGAGTCCTTCCTCCCTATTCTCGGCTGGACCGCTCTGAGCTACTACGCGCGGGGTGTACCCTTGCGAATCCCAGCAACTGCCACTCCGTTGCACGGTCTTCTCCGCACTGTTGCTTCTCCTTTCAGGTCCATTTATTCCGCAGACCGTCCGGCAGAGCAAGAAAGTGTCAAATCAAAGAATATATCAGGTATCAATGACCTGGCTGGCATCAGGCGGTGGGGCGCCCAACGTCGTCCCACTTATAACGACGATATGGAATGCCTGCAGTCCTCCAAGTGGCTTCTTTGAGACCCTCGATTTGAACCTCCGATCAGACTGGCCGAGTGATGACAAGGCACATCGAGAACGATCTTCACGCCGACGTCGCATGGGGCCTCCCAATCCTGGCAGGAGGAGACACTACAAGGCGTGCCCCCCAAGCCTTAGCCTTAGCGTAGTATGTAGTGCAGCTTGTGCACTCTGGTAATGCTCCCCCAGTGGCCCGGATCGTTCCTGGTGAGTCCATTTCGCTTCGATAGTTCCGACGTGACCGTATGGTGTGTATGCGCCTGCACGCGCACGCTCGATTGACTTCGTAGATTCGATTTGAGTCGTCCATGACGACATGGCGGGTTTGTCGGTTCGATGGGACGTCTGGTGTGATGGGGAAATGGTGTGGACAATGGCCTAGGTGCGTACTTGACCAACTTGCGCGCGTAGCGCTGGTTCTGACTCTCGTCTTCAGCTTCGTTTCGACTCGTCTTGAGCCGCGATCACGGTCGCTCGTTGCACCGTCCTTGCCATCGCTTTCGACGCCCTTTCCGTCTATCTGGTACTCCTGGGTACTCTCCTCCTCACCCTCGACATCTCTGGCCCTGCGCCTCGACCTCTCGCACTCATCCCCTCGACCTCGACTTCGTCGTCCCTCGGTTCGGCTAGATGTGTTCGATTCGTCGTCGTCTTTGTCGAGCGGCACTCTCGTTGCTCATGTTCGATCCGTTGAATTCCCGTTGAACTCCCGTTGCGACCAATGCTGTTATGATTGGTTGGGCATCTATGTATAGGTTCCTCGCCGGGGACTACGATGACTATTCGGTGGAACTTCGCGCTAAATGGAGCATAGAGAGTCTTCCCGATATACCCAGCAACCTTCCGACTGCACTATAGCATTCGTATAATCGAATATCCCCGCTCTCATTCACCTTCACTCCGCTACTTGGGCGTCGGTCCCGGACCACCTGATCAACCTTGCTTCCTTCGTGGGAACCGGATTCGTCATCTCATCAAGAGCGAGAGCGTGCCTCAGATCATTGTAAATGCCAGGTTAGTTATGAGGAGCTTTGGTGCATCCCTAGGGTAGTGTTGTGGGCAGAATGATTTGGAAGCAAAAGCTGCCGGCAAAATGGCAGAACGGCAATTGACAAAATGGCAAAATCTGGCAAATTTATTTCGAGTATTTCGAGGAACTACGAATGATCGCAGACAAAGCTACGTAGACACGATTCCTCCCGCAACCAACATGTCCTTCACGTTCCAGCTCCCACCAGAAGCTCTATCTAAGACCGAGATGTCCTCAACAAAGCCTGTTGGTGCAGAACCCTTCGTAACCGCTTCCAATTCGTTGAAGTCGTAAAGTTGGCCCTCCAGTACCTCGTTTCCATCCAGCTCGATATCCGGATCGATTGTCTGTTCAGACGCTGCCTGAATCCTCTCGTGATTAACCATCTCGGGTTAGGTTAGGTTAGGAAACCCGACCTCGCGCTTCGCGCTCGGTCGGGCAGCGGTGAAGAGCGATCTCCACATGCCCGGCCGTCGGTCAGGGAAATGTCCCTTAATCCGGAGGAACGCGCCTTGATCGGCTCGCAAACGGGTGCTACCCGTCTGCTCAAACGTTCCATGTCCCTGGCTCGGGACTTGTTCTGGGATTTCGTCCTTTCGGACTCATCAGCGGGGGCACACACCACCCGGATCCCTATCTTTAGGTTAGGAAACCCGACCGAGCGCGAAGCGCGAGGTCGGGCAGCGGTGAAGAGCGATCTCCACATGCCCGGCCGTCGGTCAGGGAAATGTCCCTTAATCCGGAGGAACGCGCCTTGATCGGCTCG
>JBBPLD010000079.1:56890-87962 GCA_038089555.1 Chalciporus chontae | reverse complement strand
AAGAGCAGGTAGCTTGATTTTGAGTACGTATGGCGCACTTCCTGTGTCATTCATCCCAGTCGGCTGGTTCTTTTTGTTGGCCATGGTGTAGAGTGGTGCGTACTGTACAACCGCGTCTCGTTGTCGCAATGTTGTAGCCCTTCCACGCAGTAGTACAGAATTTCCTTTTTCGGTCACGCGCCGAAACAAAAAAAAAGTCCGGATTGCCATTACATTCGCAAACTGCTGTAAGAATACATCACATTGGGACAATACTTACGCATTTGCGACCTGCTGAGCCTGCCAGCTGTCGCTCCCTACATTCAAGGCGAACCCATCAAACCCACTCTGATGCGCAAGCAAAACATCAGACTTCCAGTTGTTCACAGTGTATGGATAGGTATTGCCGACGATCAAATGGGCCACAACATATTTAATGGTTGTGTTCCTTCTGGCGAGTGAAAATATAGCTGCACCTTGCTTGTCCACGAGCGCGACTGGGACACAAGCACATAGGTCAATCAATAACCAAGACAAAATGACGAAAAGGGAAAACATGAGTCGAAAGGGCAATAGAAACGAGTGACAGAAACGAGTGACGGCGAGTTTACTGCGTCCAGCAGCAGGACTCGAGGAAGAACCTGGATGGAGAAAACAACCGAAGACACCGTTGCACTCTATAGATGCGAACTATTCATTGTTCTGCGGACCTTGTACCATTCACACGTGATCGTTCATTAATCACCTCAGGCTCTAGGCTCTATCCTCCAGGCTTCGCCCAATTTCCGAGCTCCCGCATGAGTGCAACCTGAAGGCCTGATCCTCGATGGGCATACGTATGAGCGTCAAACTTGCCGCCGTTCAAGACCACATTTTGCATCTCAAGCCCAGCAGTTCCCTTCATGAGCTTGGTGATATCTGCTTGGAAGAACTGCCCTCCAGAAATGAGCTCTTTCGCGCGGTTAATCTGTACCATGCTAAGATCCACCCCGACTACGTGGTGTCCTGTATGTGCGAGGACATGAGCGACAGGAATGCCGCATCCGCGTCCCAAGTCCAACACGCGTGCGCCGTGAACCTCGGTGTTGGTATGCATGATTTCCACCAGCTGGTTTGCCCATGTCTGTGGTTAACTGGAGCGGCATCATCTGGTCGATACAAGTGGGATATTGTGTCGTAGCCTGTACGAACGATTTCTTTGGGATCCATGATTTCATCGATGTACGAGGTGCGGAGGTATGGTGAAGTGCCTGTGGAGTGCATTTCGGGGCTAATGACTCCGACTCGATGCGTACACCACGTGTGTCACAGTGTGTGGATCCGACCCCATCCGTGAGGCAGCGACTCTGCCGTCTTCATCGGACTGATCATGACTTGTCCTTGGGATGGTTGAGATAAAAGACGGTACACGGGCGAGTACCGCATAGTGACCAAACTAATCTGTAGTCGCTCCGTCTGATTATCAGGTTACTCTTGCGAAATACACTATGGCCCGCCTAGCTCAATTGGCCAGAGCGTCAGACTTTTAAGGCGGGTTTACCCGACAGTGAATCTGAAGGCTGCGAGTTCGACCCTCGCGGTGGGCTACTGGATAATTTTTCTTTTGGCCATCAAGTTTAGCTTGGCATTAGTTGGGCAAGGTCCAGTTTACAATTTCCAGAATAACCAAAATGTATGCAATCATATGATGTACATGTTGGATCACAACGAGTAGGTAATCTATAAGATGGATGGGCAAGACAACATAAAGATGAAGCAAAAGAAAGCAACCCGGAATGTCGAACGAGGACGTGTATGTGTACACGCCCATAGACAAGCGATCATGTATATATGAAAAAGATATTCGAGCAAATGTTTCAGAAATCGTCGTGGATGAGATCATGGTTGGAGTTTGGCCTTGTACATATGCGATCCATGAAGGTCTAAAGGCAACATCCCAAGAAACGACGAAATGCTTGCACATATAAAAGATGTGAACAGGTCGATCGTGTGAGTCCCCAAGTGGCGTCTAACAGCGTCCTGCGCGTTGCCACGGCAGTCACCGCCGCTGTGCTTCAAGTGGGTTTATAGTATATCGTGGTGAGATACTGATATCTTGGTCAGTGATCGGACAGAGCCAAGAGAACTAAACAAATACCTTCTGTCGGTAACGCGTCGTGTTCCCGACAGCAAGTACGCCATTACGAATCGCGCTCGTACAGAGGTGATGGAGGACCACATGGGAGGGTACAGGCAGCACGCTACCGTCGTCTGACATTCCGGGGCCATCCAGCCCGAGACGTGTGTGTGCCTGCGATGGGTTGGAAAGGTGGGCGGTAGTTACGTCCGTTCCGCTAGCCGTAGTGATTGGAATCGATGAGTGATCTTCTCCTGCAGATTTGTCCTCCTTGTAAACGTCTCGCGCAACAGTGCTCGTCATTCCCAGCAGCGATCGTCCCTGCTTCCTCCTGTGCTCGCGCTCGCGCTCCCTCTCTCGCTCCTTCTCCCGTTCCCGCTCACGGCCCCTCGAAGGCGGAGGCTGCACAGCCTTCGTGTTCAAGATCAGCTTGTCCAGGTGCCTAGGCAGAACCGGGGCGGGAGGGATATTCGGAGCAGGAACCTGCTGCTGGTGGGGGGTGGGATAGCCTGTCTGATCGTATTCTACTGCAGCAGTGTAGGCGAGATACGCCTCTTCCTCACGAGCAGCCGCAAGAAGGCCATGAGGAATTTCGTCTGTCCACTTCGCTGAGGATCCTATGGGATCCGAAGTGGAGGGTTCAACTACAGAACCTTGGGTGGAAGTTGTGGTCGACCAGAAAGAATGGACTGGTGGGTGAGCTGGCTGCTTCGTGAGTATTACGGGTGCTGTTGTGTGAGGTGGCGTCAAGCCAGAAATCGGGACTGAGACGTAGTTGGCCAAGCTGCCCTCGTCGTCGACCGCCGTTGGAAGGTCATCGGCTAAGCGCCATTGTTCATCAACAATGAACCGGATGTGATGCGTTCCAGGCATAAGTGAGACCCAAGTGGACCACGAAGTATCAGCAGGAGGGTCACTGCGAGCCAAGTCAGCCAGACGACGAGATCGATCAACACGACTTACTCTGGTTCCATTGGCTGGCGCCCTTTCCAATTGTCGTCGCCCGCTCGGGTAAGGACTACAGATTTCCCGACACCATGCCAGGTAATCCTAACGTTCAGAGGTTCCTTGGAATCATCCAAACGAACAGGTCGATTTGAGATAGTCTGACCGAATTCGTCAGGATGGTCATTTGTAGTAGCCGCATATTCCTCTTCAGCCTTGTGTAATGCAAGAGGAATCGTCGAATGGACGGTTTCCTGGACGAACTCATGTTGATCAGGTTGATTGCATGTTTCGATCTGGCTCTCTGCATAGAGCTCTTGCATGCGGGGTTGTGCAGCAGTCTGACCACGAGAGGTAAACGAGTGGGTGGAGTTGTATTGCAGAGAAGTGCCTCTGAAGTACGGGCTACCACGATTGCGGGGGTGATTACTGTGATAAGGAACAGGGATGTGAGTGGACGGAGGCTGCTCAAGGAGCAAATCCGACGAAAAATTGGAAGTATCGGTGTCCCGTGCGTGGTTCACTTTTACATTGGGTTGCCGTCCACGAGGAGAAGTGCCCGTATTTGAAGCGTTGTTCATCGTGCCATTGTTAGAAACTGGAATCGGAATCGGGATTGGGGAAGTAGTTCTCGGTGGCCGACGGTTGGATGATAAGGGGGATGAATTCGCGGAATTCTGGTGAGAGTGGGCAGGGGTCAAAGAAAGCAGCGCGAGATCTGGGAGTTCTAGGGATTTTTTCTTTGTGCGTAAAGAGCGATGAGGCTGATTGGGGTTAGGAGAGGGTGAATGGGATTGCGGCTGCCTGCGACTCGGTGAATCGATTTGCCCGGTCGGCACAGGTGACGGTCTGTTGTGGTTCGTGTTCGATGTCGATGTTGTATTACCCATCGTACTGATCGTTGCACCCGTCCTCGATGGCTCCTGTGCACCTCAGTTCAACGTCGCCAACAGTGAGCTCGATGGTCGTAAAGGAAGTGTTTGACCTTGGTTTGAGGATCCCCTTCTCGCTCGCTTGATAACCTTGCAAATTGGATATTGATGTAATTACGCATCACAAAGCGGGGATTGAAAGTGGAGTTGTTAGCTAACAGTCTACATATTTATTAATTTTGTTATTTAGAGTCTCCAAGTCAAGTCAGAGATATTTCTTTAGACAAATCAAGTTTACGTAATACACACCCCTGCCCGTTTGGGCAGAGGTGATCTCTTTGCTTACAGACGAGCTTGCCCTGATGACTGACAGTGCACCTGACATCCTTACTAGCGATACGACGGAGGTCTCCCCGGTGACCCCCACCTCTACGAATGTTGTCGAATCCAGTACAGGGCTCTTGATCCCCGAGTCCAGAGACGGGTTTTACGGTTACAACGACGAAAAAAGTCTCCAGCAAGTAGGTAGCTGCTAGTTAGTCTCAAACCGCAGCTGTGACGCGTATCCACCCCACCAGATAGAAGAGAAGAAATGGGCTCATCGGCGCACATCTGACGTCTCAACCGTCATCTCGGATGGGACACCATCGATCGTGGGGAGCTTCGGGCTTGACGCGATCCGCGAGGCCCTACAGCCACAGAAAGACGAAGAACAGAGGAATTCATCTCCTTTTATTGAAGATGAAGACAAAGTGCGAGCCGAGCCACAAGTGCAATGTGCGGACTCTTGTATTGATCCAAATGGGAAAGAACTAAGATGCGTTATCGCAGTAAAGCCTTCCATCACCCCTGAGATGGTGCACACCTTTACATTGTTCCAACGATGCCTTGAGTTGCGCGACAAGTATATAGCAAAGTCCCTCCAGAGACTCGGCGACAATCCCAGAGACCATGACGGTAACTTCAAGGGAATAGCCAAGGGCTTTGCAGATGTATCAGGCGTAAAGCCAAATGTTGATTTCGCTCATGCCAAGGTTCCCGAGAGTCCATACAGTACCTGGAAGACATATCCAAAGCCACCTCCCCCGCATTGGCACTTCAACGCAAAGAACGATGCCCCTGCCGTCGAGGGTCGAGTCACCCCGGAGGCCGAAGAATTCGACTTTTCAACGTGCCATATCCCAGAACCCCACCAGTGGGAATTCGAGATGGATGACAAAGGGGTATACCAGGTGTATTCAACTGTAACCAGTACGTGGAGATCCTCACGCATCGTGATACTTCTGACAAAGAACCGCATAATTCCAGACGAGAAGCCGTTGTTCGATATTCCATCGATTAGGGAATATTTTGTTGACCTCGACCATGTTCTTGACGTCATATCCGATGGTCCCGCCAAAAGTATAGCTTACCGGAGACTCAGATATCTTGCGAGCAAATTCGAGATGTACAGCTTGCTCAACGAATCTCAAGAGTTGGCAGCTATGAAGGTCAGTTGCCCTGATCTGTCGTGATGTCGTTCTGATGTCCTCCTTTAGAGTGTGCCGCACAGGTCAGCGATAGATTGTCGTCTTTGTCATTGTCATTGACAAGCACTTTCAGAGATTTTTACAACGTTCGGAAGGTGGATACCCACGTGCACCTGGCTAGTTGCATGAACCAGAAGCACTTACTCCGGTTCATTAAATCAAAGATAAGACGTAATCCTCATGTATGTTTCTTTCTCACATGGTGTACTTTGACCCATCGTTTGCCCTCTTTAGGATATTGTCATCTTTCGTGATGGTGCCGAGCTGACGCTGGAGCGAGTCTTCCAGTCCCTTAAATTGAGTGCCTACGACCTTTCCATCGACACGCTCGACATGCACGCCCACCAAGATTCTTTTCACCGGTTTGACAAGTTTAACCTCAAATACAACCCCATCGGAGAGTCCAGACTTCGAGAGATATTCTTGAAAATTGATAACCGTATCGACGGCCGTTACTTTGCTGAACTGACGCGGGGTAATATTCCTTCTATATGCCATTTTTCTATCATTTATGGTTAAGTAGAGGTTATGACAGATTTAGAACAGAGCAAATACCAAGTAAGCCCAAACCAGACCTATTTCCCCATTTCCGAGCGAACTCATGGGTTTCGTAGAATTGCGAGTGGCGCGTCAGTATATATGGGAGATCAGTGGATGAATGGGACAAGGTAGCCAAATGGGTCGTCAACAACAAGTTGTTCTCGCACAACGTCCGCTGGCTCATTCAAGTGCCACGGTTGTACGATGTCTACAAAGAAAACGGTGTGGTCAACACTTTCGAGGACATTGTGAACAGTAAGTTCGTCCTGGCCGATTTCTTGTAGCGCTGAAACATTCTCCAGATGTTTTTCGTCCGTTATTTGAGGTCACAAAAGATCCAACGTCGCACCCTGAGCTTCATGTTTTCCTACAGCGCGTTATCGGATTCGATAGCGTTGATGACGAGTCGAAAGCGGAACGGCGAATTCACCGCAAGTTCCCATTTCCCCGTCTCTGGGACACCCCTCAGAATCCGCCATTTAGTTACTGGTAGGGTCCTCGCGCTCCTTACTCCTGTGCCTCTCAATCACTTTCTGTGTTCAGGATGTATTATATGTATGCTAACATGGCGAGTATCAACCATTGGCGGCAGGCGCGAGGCTTCAGTACGTTGTGTCGTAGGCTATGATTCCGCCTATGCTGACTTTACACGAGACACGTTTGTCCTTCGGCCCCACGCCGGAGAAGCAGGCGACACGGACCATCTCACCGCCGCCTTCCTGACTTCCCACTCCATTTCGCATGGGATACTTCTCCGCAAGGTTCCGGCCTTGCAATATCTTTTCTACCTGAGGCAGATTGGTCTCGCGATGAGTCCCCTCAGTAACAACGCGCTATTTCTCACCTATGAACGAAACCCACTCCCCGATTTTTTCAAAACCGGGCTGAACGTAAGCTTGAGCACAGATGATCCGCTCCAGTTTCATTTTACCAAGGTAGTGTTATTAATCCGCAGACTAAACTGGAGTTACTCACTAAAATCGCAGGAACCGCTATTAGAGGAGTACAGTGTTGCGGCTCATGTGAGGCCAAGCTTTTTCACGAGAAATCACTCACGTTATTTCACGGAGCACAGATCTACAAACTTCCCCAAAGCTCCCTTGCTGAACTGGCCCGCAACTCCGTTGTGCAAAGTGGATTTGAAATGGAAGTTAAACGTCACTGGCTAGGCCAAGAATGGTACCTTCCTGGAGCCGCCGGGAACGACATCCACAAGGTGAAGCACTTCTTTCCCGGATATATATTCACTGACCGAAAACGATCCTCATTGTTCACACAGACGAACGTGCCAGACATTCGCCTTGCGTATCGCCATCAGACACTGCTTGAAGAACTGGAGATGATCAACCTGAAATGGCCTTCCCCCAAATGAACCTTGCAACGCGAACGGAGCATTTTTGATGTGGATCATGGTCTGGTACCAGAACGAACCGGACTGGGCATGCTCCACACGTGTACTGTAGATCCCTGACTGTACAATTTAATATTGTTCCTGAATCATGCCTCACAGCCATGAACAGTTGACCGATTTGGGAAGCTGGACAGATCTGGAATAAACTGTCAGCCCACGACCAGAATCTATGGTGGAACTCATGTTGACACGCCCCTCGAGTCGGACCAGTTTTTCTGTGTTGTGGGTATCTAGAGATCTAACTCTTATACGCTCGCACCCGCCACAGCCCCCTGCCAACAACCTGCCAATACCGGGTTATATAAATTGGCCATTCTCCCACTGGGTTCCCAGGCATTCTCCAACCAAGAATACCTCCACCTTCAGCGAAGGACCCACCGAACCCAACCAATTACTCGTGTCTAGCATTCATCTGTTCAATTCCGTCAGGGAACTATGTCAGGATCAAGCGACCTGTCTGATGATTCCATTCGATCACCCCGTACCATCGTCCTCTGTTTCGACGGTACTAATGGACAGTATGACTCGATGGTATGCTCTGTCTGCGCAGATACTTTGGGTCAAGAAAGTCTGACGAAAGTAGAATACCAACGTGGTCAAATTCTTTGGCCTCCTCCTCAAAGACCTCCCAGAGCAACAGGTAGCTTATTATCAGGTATATTCTTTGGTTCTACCGGATAGCTCTTGCAGTTCATGATTGGATGACATACAGGCAGGGATCGGAACCTATTTCGCGCCAGGTGCCGTGTCCCCACTCTGGCCACGATTAGCAGCCCTTCTGGATGAAGCTTTTGCTTGGTATGATCATTCGCTGAACAGAACTGACGGAGGTACTGACTAGGCAAACGGTGTGCTTTCAGGTACCTGGACGCACATGTAATGGGTGGTTACAGATACCTCATGGACAATTATCGTCCAGGTGACAAAGTATGCTTGTTCGGTAGGCCACACGCTGTCTCGTACGATCTCCACTAATCCATGAACAGGCTTCTCTCGTGGAGCGTACACAGCTCGAGCGTTGGCTGGAATGCTCAACAAGGTAACTTACCTGAGCCGGCTCGCAGAGTCATTTACATTGTTAAACCGCAACTTTTCAGGTTGGCCTATTATCGAGGGACAATTTGCAGCAAGTCGGGTTCGCATATAAAGCATACAAACGGACGGATAAGGCTGGGGTTAAGCTTGCTGCTGGGTTCAAGAAGACTTTCTCGCGCGAAGTCAAGGTAGAATTCGTTGGCGTATGGTAGGTATCTTCATAATGTCGCTCATTCGTTGTGACTCACCTTTCGCTAGGGATACCGTACAAAGCACCGGTGTTCTTGTCAATCGTATATTGCCTTTCACGACCTCTAACACTTCGATCAGGGTGTTCCGTCACGCACTCTCTCTTGACGAGGTAGTGTAATTCAAGCTCACAATAGTCACTCCTTCTGACCTTTCCAATCTAGCACCGAGCCAGATTTCGACCAAATCTCTTCCACTGGCCCACACCAGACGATGAGGTCCTCTCCGGTGAGGCAACAGTCCAGAAGCCAAAGGGTTTCAAGGCCAAAGCCAAGCGGCTTCTCAAGAGAATGAGACCCAAAGCCCAGTCAAAGAACTATAGCACTTTCATGAAGGACTCCAAACCGGGGAAGGATGTTTGTGAAGCAGTCTCGCCTGTTCACGAGTGTGTTGCCGAAGAACCTAGCTTGCACACGGATGTGCTGGAGGTATGGTTTTCAGGTTGCCATAGTGGTGAGTGGACCGGAGTCAACCGTTCGCTTCGGTAAACTCAAGGGTCCTTTTAGACATCGGCGGAGGCAACGTCAAAGATGGCGTCAAGATGTCACTCGCACAGATCACACTGCATTGGATGGTGGAGCAAGTCATACAGTCTCAATGTGGGATCCTCTTCGACAATGACGAACTCGCACGGATCGGCATCACAGCTCCTCTGCCTCCCCCTGAGCTGCCGGTCTTTACTGGACAGCCCGAGCTAGACGTCAAAGACGATGGCTGCAAACTCGTCGTTTCCGAATCCGAAAAAACAGTGATCCACGATTCCGTTGCAGAGGGATCGCCAAGTAAGCCCAATCGACCGACCCTCAGGCCCTACCCAGAGGTTTCAGATGCTGTGGCACCGCTATACGATGAACTGCAGATCAGTAAATTATGGTGGATAGTAGAAGTTATACCCTCCTCCTATACCTGGCAGGACCCCAACGGGGTTTGGCACTCTAAATGGAGGTAAGGCCCTGATATGCTTTGAGTGCAATCAACTGACTGGCATGCAGCATTAACCTAGGCAGGGGGCGTGTCATACCTTCCAAGAAACCTAAGTTCCACCACACGGTGAAAGAAAGACAGGACTATAAGCCACTGTGCTACAAGCCGAAGGCAATCTACGATTCTCATGAGGTTTATGTCTAATTCCTTTTTTTACGATCTGATGACTTGGGGGACGAATTATACGCAAGTTGATGTCTAATAGTAATGTCTTTTGAGCGGATGTTTTATTCTTGTTTATATTATGTAGTTACAGTAGTAGTGGGCCCATCGGATACTATAAGTATCGTGAGTCCAGACGTTATAATAATGCGAGGCAGAGATGCAAAACACATTCCAGTGAGATAGTCAGCTAGCTTGTATATGTGAAGTTCCACATCAGTCTGATCTTTTCCCCATTGATTTTTACGTAGACGAACAGATCTGGGAACCGATTACGGCGACATATGGCCGGTGTGTGACTTCGTTTGTTGACCTAACCTTCCCGCTTCGTAGTTTCCCTGGTTTCCATGTCCAGCCGGATGCATTATACATGCCCCCCAGAACTTCTTCTTTCTAGTCTCTCAGCATGGCTGATGGTTGGATCCTCGTCGATGACCGTGATCCAGGAATTGGAATTGGTCCAATTCCCACATCCTACATGCTCGGAGGTGTGCCACAGGAGTACGACGGAACTACGACTGGCCTCCTCACTGGAGATTATTTGACTTACTATTTCAACGGTACGTACGGCAGTACTGACCACAAAATTCAAGTGGATTGATTGTGCACTCGCTTTTTAGCTTCAGGGATAGGTGTGCATGGAACACTTTCCCCAGTCACGGAATTGGGACCGCCTGTCGCCGTTTACCAGGTTGATAACATCCCTGCCACCACAGTCACCGCCCCGTCAACTCAGCAGACGCAATACCGTCAAAACTTCTGGAATATCACGAACCTACCTCCGTTATCACCTGGGGGTTTCCACTCGCTCGTCGTAACCGCAATCTCACCCAACCTGACTTTGTGGGTCGACTACTTAGCTTATCCTCCAGGTCAGTAGCGCGATGGTTCTAACGCTAGCATTGACTCTTATGTCTGGGACTCCGAAGCTTCTCTCGCTATTTCAACAGCCTCCAGTACCCCTTCGCCCACACCATCTAGTACGAAAACGGAAAATGCCCCGACTTCCACATCTATGGTCTCCTCGGCAGGAAGTGGTTCAAGCTCACGTATCACCTCGGGTGCCACCATCGCTGGCATCGTCGTTGGGGCAGTTGCCTTCCTGCTGGCTGCTGCTGCACTTATCGTATATTTGCGACGTCGGCACTTCCGACGAACTGTGCCACTTACCGATGATTTATTGAGTGGTATGCTATCCTGGAATGACACAGATTCCGTCAGTACTCAAACGACTCTTCTAGACGAACTCAGTTGTCCAGACATGTCCCAGACCGCTCGCGCATATCCATTTTCACGAACAACCCTTTCTCCCTCGCAGCATGATCGGACGAGTCCCTCTTACACAAGTGTGCCGCAGCAACCGCACAGTCCAGAGGAGTTCGTACTGCCCCAGGTCCCGATGAGAATGCATGACGGCGGCGTCAGTCTCTTGGGAGGGCCACTGGATATACCCCCCGATTACCATGAACATTATTCCTGAGTTAGGAACAACGTAGACGTGGATACTGTATACCTCTCTCTTCTTTCCAGGCACCATCTTTGACTTTTGGGACTCGAGTAAGTAATAGGCGATACATAGTACCCGTAAACTTCTTGTTGTACAGACACAACAGCTGCGTGTACCGCTGGCTCCACGACCACTCGTTGAAAACAATAACAAGTGACTTCCATGGGTCAGCTTCCGCTTCCATTCCAAAAAGACGTTGCCAAAATTGGTTTATTATGTTGAACACTCGCGATGAGATTTAAAAGCGCCTTGGCGTCTTGGACATGGTTTCCCAACCCCCACCTCAGACACTACTTCATTGTGTCAGCGATAGTTTGTTGTTTGATCAACCATTCATTAATCCAAGCCTTCAAAGGTAATGCATATGCATAATGCTCCGATTTAGTCTTCCCGGAGCCATTCCTGTAATACCTGACAATCTGCTCATCTAGTTGTTGATTCTCCCAACGAAAATGCCCCGCATCGCGTTCCACTGAGGGAAGTAAAGTCATTCATCAACAGCACCCGGATCGCTATGAATCAATCACCGCACGCACTCATGATAATTAACAAAGACTAATATTCAGTGACGACCCTTGTCACTGAATGGAGGTTTTCGCTACTAGAAATTAGTGACGCAGCTATTCAATATGTGCACATTAGGCACAAATAATTTCATGCTCACGCACTGCTGATTTATCCCCAAACATTGCTCATCTCGACTCACAGTGAGGATAGAAATATATAATATTGCAACTTGAACAACTAATTACAAGTTAATTAAGTGCTCTAATTAAACTCGAATACAAGGGCATGGCCGGGTGCATCATAGGGTGAGTACAACACAAGTCATGAACTAAGGACTACTGACAGTCACGAGCCAGAGAGCAAGCGGAGGAGCTCGGAGGGGGCGACTGCTCATTTGCTCAAATCAGATGGATTACATAAGCTGGCTACATCCAATCTTGATCAGTAGCATCCATCCATTGTAGACAGCGGGGACTCACCAGGAAGAAGGTTAAGTGTTGTAATCTTCAGATGGCATGGGAATGACATTAAACATTGGATATCGAGGGGGGGAATGTAGAGGAATGTAGTCGGTGATGATTGAGCGGAGACGATAGTCGGGAACAAGAGAGATTCAATCGGAGTGTGAAATTCCGTACGCGTTTGTGGCACGGACTCTAAGGTCCTCATTCTGTCTAAAGTCACAAGTCTTTGTCTGAATCATTTCACTGAGTATACTACTAATCACACATTAGTTTCCCAGCCGTAAATACATCATTCCCTTATGCATGGTGGCCACATGGAGAACTGAAGAAATTTGGCACTGAAAATCTGTGTCAGGGCACTGGTGGCAATGAAAATCTGTGACAGCAGTCCGTCACTGAAAAGATGTGACCACCTAATCAGTGCCAGTGTCACTCCTTTTAGGAACATGAGTGTCACAGTCACTCATAATGCGTGACTTTACTTCCGTCAGTGGTTCATTGCCTCGATGCTCGTGCTGTCCGTGATCCCCAGCATGATGATGCACGTCACGGAGGCGGCGACTATCTTAGGACGTGCGGACGTAGTTGACGCGCGCACGATCTGGTGCAACGGAATTTGGGCTGGGTGTGGCAACCAATGTCCCCCAGACGCGCCTCATTTCGAAACTCGTCGGTCGTGCACCCTGAACGGTGAACCTTCCGTTGAATATTGGTGCTGCTACGATTCCTAGTTTGCAACTTCGCTGCGTTGGGATTCGGGAGGTGTACATAATACGGTTGTGGTCGGGATCGATGGACTCGTTCAAATTCAAAATTTCTGAGCTGTTCCTTCGTTCTCACATCACTCGCCAAGCAGAGTGAATTCTTTCAAACCGAAGTGGGTTGTACTTGTAACAAGGTTTCTGTATCGATTACCAGGTATCGATTTGGCGGAGAAATGAGTGGTTTTCTATAATACAAGAACATGAACGAACAGATAATAGTGTGGAACGAAGGAGTAGCAAATGACAACGGGTAACAAGGTCAACGCGAATGGACAACACAAGCAGTGAGAAGCCAGCTCAAAATGTGCTCGCCCAGGTTTCAAGATCGAAATTTGACTCCCGCGCTTGCTCTATCCATGCATGTTTCTGTGGAAGTGCTTGTCGGTGCCAAGAGCTTCTTTCAGACAAAGGAAACGTACCAGCAGCTCCTTCGGGGTCTTGCGAGCATCGGGGTCTTTGAACAGACAGCTGTCAACGAAGTCTTCTGCTTCTCTAGGGAATCGTCCTTCAGGAGTTAGTTTAGGCGCAGGCTCGTTCACGATGTGCTGAAGAAGCTCGAGGATGCTCATCATCATGCCGCCTCCTTGTAGACTAACACCCTTGGATTTTCGCCGATCCTTCTTTGCATTCCTTTCCTTTTCCAAGTCCTTCATGGCTGGTAAGCCCATCGAGCCTGGGGCGAGGGTTACTTCCAAGTCCGAGAGGTCAGAGTCATCGGGATCAGACTCCGAGAAGGGGAAGCGTCCAAGAGCTAGTTCGATCAACGATATTCCCAATGACCAAACGTCCGATTTGACAGTATAGTGTGCTCCTTGTATACGCTCGGGCTACAAAAGAGCATCAAGATGGAGCGTTTGTGGACAACGAAGAACATACGCTCATGTAGGTCGATGTCCCGACAAAGGTATCCGCAATCGAATTGATGAGTTCTCCCGAAACACCAAAATCGCATATTTTAATTTGGCCCTGGGAGTTACAAAGGATATTTGACGGCTTGATGTCTAGTGTGTCCAATCAACATAGATCGGCGCGAGGAATGCCGGATACGTACCGCGATGAATGATACGATGTACATCGTAGAGGTAGGTCAAACCCTCTAACACAGCCAGTGCGACATGTCCCACAACCTCGATGTCGATGGCCCCAATTTTCTTGTAAATGCCATCCAAAGATCCCTTGTCCATGAACTCCATGCAGATGCAGATATTCGGGTCCGACAAGAACGCGCCATAGAATGATATAATATACGGGGAATGACAATCGTGCATGATGTGAAGCTCACGCAGGATTTGTTTCCGCACTGAGGGTTTCGCATCAATGAGAACGATCTAAGCAACAATGGGAAGTCAGCAGATAGATACGAAGCAGTGATGTTGGCTCGCCTTCTTTGCCATGATGGTCTTCGTGGGGACGTGCTCGACCTTTTTGACGCTCCCGCCGTTACCCTGGCCAAGTTCTTGGAGGTCTTTGAGATCCTCGCTCCGAAGGTCATAACGCGTCTCTGCGTTCATGTCAAGATTTGCGAGTGTGTTGGAAAGGGTTGCGTGATATGTGTTCCTACGCGCGGACGCAGTGCCTGCACCCGGGGCAGATGGAGGTCCACCAGTGTCTGGGATGAGATTGCCATCAACGTCGTTATTTACAGCGGGCTGGTTGATCTTGGGGGCGTTCAAGGTCATGGGTGGCGGGCGTTTCTTGCCCTTTGCTGCCCCTGTAGTCGCTGGTGCTGCGCGCGTGGGGATCGGCTCAGGTTCTTTTGGCTTGGGTGACTGGGAGACATCGAGCTGGAGAGCCTTGAAGTTACGTTTCTTGCGAATCGGGGTTGCCATTGTTTGAACTCGAGATATCCCAGTAAAGCCAGCCCAGACTGTCGATGGCGATGGTGCGAATGGCGGAGAGAGACGTTTCTGAGGGAACTTGGACTCGCTCGACCTCGTCTCTGCTAGCCGTACTAGACTACGAAACACATAATTACGTAATCAAACCCACTTCCTCTTGGCGGGGCCAAACTAACACATATCCATCCCAGGGTATATTCCACAGTACTGTATATGTTTAAATCGATTGGTTGCCGGACCAGCCGCGACCCTTGAAAGTCTTCTCAGTGAGTCATGCGTCTGGCTGAGGACGTCAACATCTCGTTGCAAACTGCGTGTTCTTGCTCAATGAATACAGAGAAGTGTAGAATGAGGATACAGAGTAAGGAGATGTGCGATATGCGACGACAACAATATCACGGAGAGTAAATATGGTCCATCATAGCGCCGTACCAACTACTTCGCCCGATTCCGTCTCAGGGCTCGTTCTCCTTGCGGGGTGACTCGTGACTGCAAAATATTCCTGTTCTTGGTCGTGCTCGGGCACCTCCACAACCATGTTCACGCTTGGGCGATGCTGAGAAGGGGAAACAGGTGACACCGGTGTGGAAGGCAAAGGTATCCTCTGTTGCTGCGATACCGGAGGTGTCATGGCTGAGTCCGTGGACACAACGCTGATGACACTTGCACGCGACAGCGAGAACCTTGACGCTCGGCTTGACCATAATGAATGGATTCCCGCTCCCAAGGAGCTGAGCGCAGTCTTCGTATCTGCTGCTGCCTGCGCCACGCTTGCAGGACGAGCGGGTGGAAGTGTACTTGCAGTCGAATCACTAGAAGTCTCCCGGATACCTGGCCTCACGGCGTCAACCGAAGATGCAGGGAGGTCGGCTTCGGACTTCGTGATCTCAACAGGCGTACCGTAGGGACTAGAGGTGACGTCTTGCATCGAAGGAGAATTGGTTGTTCGTTGTTGCCATCGTTCACGGACGCCCTCAACAGCTTTAAAGAAGTTGGTCGAACCAACAGTGATTGTCCGTGAGATAGCTTCACGGGTTGGAGCAAGTTGCTGCTCCAACTTGAGATCTTGAATACCTTCAGCGAGCCTCAGCCCGATATCGGATACCAGCGACGGTTTCTCATTACAAGGGTGTCTAGTGAATGGTCGGTGAGCGAGCGAGTCAGGTACATCGAAAAACCATATACGAACCGAGACTCGACAATGTCAAATAACATCGGATCTGTTGACCTATCCCAAACCTCATATGCGTTTGTGTTGGTGAATTCGGCTATCCACACAGGACTAAAGTCCTCCAGCGAGCTTACGTCGCCTCCTGCAATGTTGTGAGAATCTGAAGGGCATAAATAAATGCCATCCTACCCGTCCCTGCAATAAGAGTCCCACTCCCCTTGCCCTTTGCCAAGAACTCTCGATATCTTACGGTAGCGAGCGCCGCAGAGACGTATTCCTCGAACTGCTCGTGATGTATGCATTGAATTTCGTGTCTTCTTCGAGACAGGTCTAACGTACCTTTGCTCTCAAGTAATCATCACTGCCCTTGAAACTTTCGGGATATCAAGGTCAAGCATACATATTCGTCGGGGAAACAACGCACTGCATAGCTACTTTCGTCGGGTTAGCCTCGTCCCAAGCATCATTGACGTCTCGAACGATCTCGTCAATCCACTTGCGATCGGCAGCAGTGAGCGCGACTAATCGCTCCAGTCTTGGATCTCGAAACTCGAGGGAGGCCGTCTCAGTCTGTGGGTGGGGTTAAGCGAAGGCATGACGGCAGGGGAAAATTTGTAACTTACATCAATCAGTAAATCTATCTCATTTTGCTGTGTGACAATCGTATTGGTACTTCCGCAGAGCCAGCTTTGAGAGTCCTTCATGAGGTCGAGTTGTTGCAGTGGAAGGTATGGTTGGAAGAACGCATCCTAGAAAGACAGAACAAAGATAAGCAAAGGTATTCATTGCGGCAATATGCATATCAACCTTCCCAAACAAATCCAAAGGTAGACCAATGTATGCTAACATACTTTTCCGATCTGACGTTTTCAAGGAGTTAGGTCGAGATAACGTAAGTGCTCGTGCAGCTAATGGGGGAGAGCCGCAATCATCCAGAGTCTGAAGCAAACCTATGACGGGTGAATGAGTGCATGACAAAGAGTCAAACATACGCACTGGGTATCAAGGAGATTAAGGAATATTGGTAAGTGCACAACCTCTCAACGGGATGTCCATAAAACATGATCTAGAAAGCTGTCAGTGAAGGTTTGCAACGCGGCTACGCTGACGACCTTTTTTTGTAGCATCAGGGCTTTCAGCAGCACAAGCGTACGATGTCGGAAGGTATGGACAAATTCTCTCCTGCTCCTGATCAGAATGGGCGCGGGACGGACGAAAATGTGAACACTTACAAACTGGTACCTATGTATAACCCACTTTCGGTGAGTTGTGTCCGGAGTGACACTTCTAGTGAGTTGCCAAATTCAACGAGAATTTGTGTATCTGTGAAGTCTCTGAGGAGGGAGCATGAGGTCATGCGAGGTGAGCAGGAAAAAATGATGCACCTTTGGGCAAATAAAGCTTTTGTGACGACTCCGAGCCGATCACTACACCTATCGTTAAAAATGTTACACATCGGCACAAATGATTTCACTGACCGTATTGGACCGAACACGGGTTTGCTAGCCAAGACGACGACTGCTTTCTGGACAGTGGAACGCGTCACATCGACATCTTTGATCAGCAAAGCGGAAGCTGCGATTTGACGATTGCATCTATGCAAACGCTTTCAGAGCGTAGTCTAATGTTTAGACCGTAACTCACGATATTCCGAATATAGTGGTAGGGTTCACGGCGTCAGGGACGAGATGGAAGTAAGAGTAGTCCTCGACATACTGCGCGCGGAAAGATGAGATTCAAAACTGCTGTGCGCGTCAAAAAGGGCACACCAGATGAGCACCATCTGGAAGGGCGAGGAAAGGCAACATTTTCGCCACTTCCGCGTCTTCGAATATATCCCCTTGACTAAATTCGATCTTGGGACCAACCTACTGCAGATCGATGTTTTGAACGTAAGGTATGTTCAATAAGCCTTACCAAGTGATTGAAATCCACCAAAGCAATCCCTAGCACGAGTGGACCTGGAGGAGGTTGCAACAGCATTGATTCCGGTCGGGCCTTTCTTGAGTAGGTTGAAGCCGCCGATGTGAAGGATTCCGCATCCGTATCACCGGTGGAGGGGGTTGGTGGATAGGTCACGGGCGTGGTATGTGCTCTTGATTGTTCTGTAAAGAGCGTGGATTGTGCAGTGGATGTGACTGAACTTGCTCTCGGCGCATCCTGTTCGCTGTGTGAATCGGCGTCCGTCTCTGAGTTGAAATCGATTTCAATAGAGTCTACTTGAGAGTCTCTCCTGAAAAACTCTTGCGCGCGAAACGGAATGCTAACTGAATGGGGAGAGTGTGGTGGGGAATCGAGCGGAATCGAGCGCTGGGATGCGGTCTCTGCATCAGCATCGCTGTCGCTGTGTCCGTGATGGTCGTCGCCGTCTGAGATGGCGTTGAGGCCGCCATGGCTGTCGGTGAGGTCGTCCATTGTCGCTGTGTGGTACGCCTCAGTATGAGTACACTTGAGAGGGGAGTCAGCACGTGACCAAGGAAACGAGCAATGAGCGGAGCGCTTCGGCAAGGTTTCACCTGGTTTCACTCAAGTTTCACGGGCTTTTTTCAAGTAGGCTGTGTCGCACGTTGACACCGTGCTCGAGCCGTTCGCTGGCACAAATTTCGCAGGGCAGTGAAAGCCCAAACTTTGCCTTGGACCGTCACGAATACCCAACATAATGCGATCCTTTCTCTCATTCGCTCTTCTCTCGACGGCCCTGGCGATCCCGGTTACCCTGGGCGAAGACAAACAAATTGCCTTTCTGCCTTCTCATTTCCAAGAAGACCCGCCAAAGCACGAGATTGGCTGGGTCGATCCTCGCATCCTTGGCGGGCAATTCATCGATGTGAGCTTCCTTCTTTCCAGCCGCTCTAAAGACACACCGACCGCAATCTACTTTCCATTCAGTTTACGACACCTAGATATGGTGAACCTTTGAACGTTATTGTATCTAATCAATCAGACCCATTCGTCCTCACTGACGAGGGCTTCCGCTGGTATTACAAGTAGGACAATTTGCTCCCTTCACGCTGTGGCGTCGCCACTTATATCGCCCAGGTCCATTGGATTCTCTGAGGAATGTCTCGGGTTGCACTATGGTCACGTTCACAAGGCAGACCTCGGTGACGGTGAGGGAAGAAAATCAGAGCATATCCTGGCGCGGCAACATTATTTCCCTCGCTGGGGAACATGCTGGGAAAGCCTCGTAGGCAAGTTGCTAGAGGTCTTTAGTTAAAGCTGGATTCCAAACAAAATTCATTTAGGAGGAAATCACTTCCGGGCATGGAAACAGAACGGCACCGAAGCCGATACTGGGGCATGGTTCTTAGGGTATGTTGAAAGAGTTGTCATCCTTGGTTCATTCGCTCATTTCAATAATCACTCAGAGTGTCCAAGGAATATGTTTGTCTTCGTGTAATTGCCTCTCTATTTTCCGACTAAGTTTAATTGCCAGGACTCTACCAAACATCACATGATTGTCCCTGACGGATATAACATCGGGCGGGACTTGCTGGTCAGTTCCGCCATCGGTGGCAGCTCTTGGAAAGGCATCTCTTGGGAGACCGATGTTCAATGGCGTGAGGGACTTCTCGAGCCGGGTTTCAAAGGTACGGCCAGACACTGTAACGTTTTTGGTGGCTCATTCACATACCTCTCCTAGGAATTAATCACGCCATCGCGCAAGATGGCCGCATTGCCATTCTAACGGTCCGTCGCGTCTAACGATCTTTTGTATTAATTCTGTATTTTCAGAATGGAAGATCTTGTATACTATTGACGGTGTATACCAGACTGTGTTACCTCGGATGATATTGCTTGTTCAAACGATTCCCTGATATCCCTGTTGTTGTACATACCTCATGGGCTAGCCTGTGTTTGATACTTATTAGGCGCGTACGTATGTATGATAGAATGACACTTATTATTTTACTACAGCCTTGACGAGGCGGAGGGACAACGGAGGGACGCCAAAGTTTTCGAGCATACTGTCGTGGAACGAGGGCCGAGTATCAGATCGCACCTCTTTAGCTTGAGCCCCTTTGAGCCCTCGGCAACATCCGTGAAAATGTAAACCTTAGTTCAGCCACATTCCCCTGTTACACACCACGACGGACGACGACCTCGACGGTCCCTTCAAGATGGGTAAGTCTTAGTTCGTCATGCTGCCTGTCCAGATGCCTGATCTCCCATTCAACCAGTTCGATACGCCGCCGCCGCCCTCGCTACCAACCCCGAAAAATGTGTGTCCCGAAAACGAAATCCATGACCGTATATCGATCTAACATCCATGTTACTGCAGGCGCCCGCGCTCGCGGGGAATACCTACGCACGCACTTCAAGAACATGCGCGAAGTTGCGGCCGCTCTCTCAGGTTGGCAATTGGTCGACCGTCGCGTTTGAACGATTCTGACACGTTTTTGATAGGTATGAAACTGACCAAAGCCTACTCATATCTCGGCGACGTCGTGGAGCACAAACAAGTCATTCCCTTCCGTCGTTACTCGGGTGGTGTCGGTCGTGCCAGTCAAGCTAAACAATTCAAGACAACTCAGGGTGGGTTTTTTTCTTCGGGGTGACGAACCGACGTGCCAATGATGGAGGTATCTAACTTGTTCAGAATAGGTCGTTGGCCTGAGAAATCGGTCAAATTCATCACCCGCCTCTTGAAGAATGCTGAGGCCAATGCTGACGCAAAGAGTTTGGAGCTTGAAGACCTCTTTATTAAAAACATCGTCGTTCAACAGGCACCCGTATGTATTGATTCCACTCGTGGACGAACTGAGCTTTCAACTGCCTGACAGAAAACTCGTCGTCGTACTTTCCGAGCACACGGTCGCATCAACCCCTACCAAGGCCACCCTTGTCACGTCGAAATCATCCTTGGCGTTTCGGAAGAGGAGGTTGAGCGAAGCAAGGACAAGGATGCGGTCGCTGCTTCTCTATCGTCCCTGAACCGCCGGCAGGTTGCAAGGAAACGGATCGAGGCATTCCGCGCTTAATGTGATATGTACACAACTATACAGCTTATGCCATTGCCATGATGCCTGACATGATTTCCGTGACTATCATCATCATCCTCCCATCAATGCAGCTGACTGGGTTTGCACACTGGAGACTGCATACTTTATTGCCTTGAGCTTGAGGTACGCAGTTTCGAACAAATCAATTCACCCCAATCATCGATTCGGTTCAGAGCGTATGATCTATTGATTACGAATACAACAATTGCGTAGGTTATTACAAGATGAGAATGCACGAGGACAAGCATACAGTGAGACAAATGAACAATTCAAGCTTCAAGACAGAATAAAATCACTATTTCCCAACATTAACTAGATGCTCAGCCAGAGCACATCAGGCACGCCTCCTTGTTTTCAAGAGAGCACTGCAACTTGGCATCCTCAAGTTCGCGGTCTTTCTGGCGCTGGAGTGCCGCAGCATACTCAGGATCGAGCTCGGAATTCGCTACCGAGCTCGAGGTAGCCACTGGCGCGGGGCTAGAAGAGGCAAGGGACTGTGTGGTTGCAATAAAAGCTGTCGCAGGACCACGAGCGGGGCCGCGAACAGGAGAAGGTGATGCCGAAGGAGTAGGGATACCATTGCCACTCCTTTCTGGACCCCGAGTGGTATGCGCGTTCTCCATGCTCTTGGCAGCCTTGAGGGTACTTTGATCAATCGTGAATTGGATAGCTTGAGCAGCGGGGCGTGTGCGCAGGTAGTACATGCCGGTCTTCAACCCCTTCTTCCACCCGTAGAAGTGCATGCTCGTCAGTTGCCCGAGAGTGGGAGCTTGCAAGTGGATATTCAAGCTCTGGCTTTGGCAAATAAAGGCACCCCGGTCTGCAGCCAGGTCAATGACCTTCTTTTGGCTGATTTCCCAAACCGTTTTGTAGATCGCTTTGACGTCGTCGGGGATGGTGGGGATGTTGGCTACTGAGCCGTTGTGCGCGATGATCATGTTCTTCATTGTATCGTTCCAGAGGCCACGCTCGACAAGGTCCCTCAGAAGCCATGGGCATACAACTTGAAATTCTCCAGCGAGGACGCGACGAGTGTAGATATTGCTGAGTATATCTTTAGCTCCTGGCTCACTGTAGACATTGGAAGGCTAACCTAGTATATGGCTCAAAGCACTCGTTGAAGCCAAGAATTTGACTCGTTGATGCAGTAGGCATAGGAGCAACCAAGAGCGAGTTTCGCAACCCATGTTGAGCAATCTTGTCTTTCAAAGACGTCCAGTCCCAGAGGTCCGTAGGCGTGACTCCCCAAAGGTCATACTGAAGTTGACCTTGGTCTGCTGGACTACCCCGGAAAGTTTCGTAAGGACCTTCCTTGTCCGCCATCTCATAGCTAGCTTCAAGGGCGGCATGATATATTGTCTCGAAGATCTTTAAGTTCAACTCTCGAGCCTCGGCAGAGTCGAAGGGAAGACGGAGAATCATGAAGGCGTCGGCCAGACCCTGTACGCCGAGACCGATTGGTCGATGGCGCATGTTCGATCTCTCTGCCTCGGGAACGGGGTAGTAGTTGACATCAATGATGCGGTTGAGATTGAAGGCGACGACCTTGGCGACATCGTGAAGCTTGTGGAAGTCATATTGGCCATTGGAGATGAAGGTGGGAAGAGCGAGAGAAGCAAGGTTGCACACAGCGGTCTCGTCAGGAGCAGAGTACTCGATAATCTCCGTGCACAAATTTGAAGACTTGATCGTGCCAAGATTCTTTTGGTTCGACTTGCCTGGATAGGAATTAAGGCTACAGTCTCAAAGGATAATGAACACTTACGATTGGCAGAGTCTTTGTATACCATAAAGGGCCCACCAGTCTCAATCTGAGCCTCTAGGACAGCGTACCAGAGTTTCTGAGCAGGAATGGCCCTGCGCGCGCGACCTTCTCTTTCATACCTCTCATACAAAGCCTCGAACTCTTCCCCATGACAGTCAGCCAGTCCAGGGGCCTCATTGGGACAGAAGAGGGACCAATCTTCATTGGACTCCACACGTTTCATGCTGTAGACGCTTCAATCGCATGCCGAAGATCGAGAATAAAATGACATACAAGAGATCAGGGATCCAAAGCGCATAAAAAAGGTCACGAGCACGAGCTTCCTCCTTGCCGTGGTTCTTTCTGAGGTCGATGAAGTCAAACACATCATCATGCCATGGCTCCAGGTAAATCGCAAAAGCACCGGGACGTTTGTTGCCGCCTTGGTCGACATAACGTGCAGTGGCATCATAGGCACGAAGCATAGGCACAATGCCGTTTGAATAGCCATTGGTACCTGCAATGTAGGATCTGAGGAGAAGGTATAAGGTACGGTTATCGTAAATATTCAAAGATCCACCTACCCTGTAGCCCGAATGCAGTGAATGCTCAAACCAATACCACCCGCAGTCTTGCTGATCATGGCACATGTTTTCAGAGTGTCGTAGATACCCTCAATCGAGTCATCCTTCATACAAACAAGGAAACAGGAACTGAGTTGTGGGTGCGGCGTGCCAGCATTGAAAAGTGTTGGTGATGCGTGGGTAAAATAACGTTCAGACATCAGATTATAGGTTTCCAAGACGCGGGGGATATCGTCGCCATGAATACCAACGGCCACGCGCATTATCATGTGTTGAGGGCGCTCAGCAACACGACCATTAATTCGAAGGAGGTAGGACCGCTCGAGGGTCTTGAAACCAAAGCTATAAAAACCAGTTCAGCAAGCGTCGAACGCCGGTCAGCTGTCACTCACAAATTATAGCTGAAGTCACGGTCATAAATGATGGCAGAGTCAAGGGTAGCAGCGTGGTCTTGGACCACCCTGTATGTCTTTTCCGAGATCATACCAGCAGGTTGCCCATTCTTGGGGTTAACTAGGACAAAGTGAATTCTGAATTCGGTCAACATCCCTAATCAGCTCACTGTACTCATACAGATCTTTGATCACTGCTGAGAAGTTTTTCTTGGTTTCCTTGTGGAGGTTGGAAATGGCGATACGCGCGGCGAGGACGGCATAGTCCGGATGTTTCGTTGTTAGGTAGGCTGCGGTCTCTGCGGCAAGGTTCTAATGCGACGTTAGGCATAACGTGAACGGAGCGCACACAGCTACTGACATCGAGTTCAACGGTGGTGACGCCTTGGTAGACACCAGCGATCACTTTCTTCGCCACCCTACGCAGGGTGAATATGGGACATCAATCATAGAGGTCCGGACTTACTCAATGGGCTCGACGTAATCTATATCGAGGCCATAGCAGAGCTTGTTTATCCTGGCAGTGATCTGCCACTTGTCTGAGCACGATAATCATGGTGGGCGCGACGGATAATCTACCTTATCGAATTGTACAGTCTCTTTCCGACTAGAAGGAATTGGATAAGCGAGACACGTCGCGTCGCGTCTGGTGAGCCACTTACCCATCTGTAGGGGTAAGCCATTGACGATACTGCGATCAGTTTCGGCCATCTCGGGATCATTCACAAGCACTGACCTCTCTTGAAGACATACGCCATGGATGAGAGTACAATACAGAGTCAGTGAAGATAGTGTGGAGTCGTGAAGATGGTGGAACAGACGAAGGAGGCAAAAGACGCGTCGCAAGCAATTTAAGCAGGGATGGCGCGTGACTGATTGTCACAAGTTCGCGCTAATCAACAATGTCACAATTTGGTCAGATCGCGTCGTGTTTCGTGTCGTGCAGACGGTTACTATTCCGATTACTACCAGCTCAGTCACAATTGCTGTCAGTGCTAATTCTCCCGACCACAATGCCCAACGTCCCCCTCATGCATTTCGGCGATCCGGCCTATGCCTCACCTGTCATCCGCGTACCATCACCCGCTAGTTCAGTGGGAACAGCTTACGGGCCGGACGAAACTCCAAAGGCTGACTGGGAGTTAAGTCAACAGGCATTCGAGCAGCAAGTGATCTCGGGACTCAAGTTGGACGGTCCGAGGATCGAGGAAGAGCTTAGATCATACTCCGTCTTGGTTCAACCCCCACCCCAAAATCAGATGGAGGAGAAAAGTTGGTCGACCATGCCGCTTTGAACATATTTCTAGAGCTGATCATACACAGTGTTTTCCGAGCTGATCCTTCGAGGGCTACGGTCTCGCATACAACATCTAGAGGAAGAGGAGTTACTCCTGCAGACACTTCGGCGAGGATCACAGATAGGTTTGAATCAAACCCCGTCCGACGACAACATCGACAATCTAATGCGCAACATGATGTCAATATCCACAAGAGATATTCACCATGTATCGGACGGGCCATGGAAGAAGGAACGTCGTGAGGTGTCGAAAGATGAATCATTTAATTACGAGGAAACCGTTGTGAATGGTAAACAGAAAATGTAAGTGTATGTTGGATTGTATCGATAGCGACTGGTGCAAGTAACGACAGCAGGACGAGTTAAATACATACCTCAGGCCTCAGACCTCGAGAGTCGAACGAGGATCATAGGATCAATAATGTCATGTAACGCTACATACGGAGATCCATGGAGACATCAATATTCACCAGTTTCACGGAAAAAATCCGGGAGAGAATCGTTGATACCCTTGATGGTATCTTGGATGGCACGCCTCGCCACCGTCTTGCACTCGTGGTGCATATATGTCGCAGAACCCCACTTGTCGAACTCTTTCAAGATAACCTGTAGCTTGCCAACCACACTGGCTGCTCCGAGAGCGAGCACCCCGTCCGCTCGTGTCTTCTCCTTCCAAAAATCTGACCAGCTCTGAGTGCAGCTCTGCTGATGCCAGGTCGTTCCGCAAGAAGGGGCATGCTCGAAATGTACGGGCACCGCACGTAACTTCTCCCATGCTTTGGACAGGCGGTGGTAACCAGCAAGCAAGCGAAGCTGCTGTACGGGACTGACGACTAAGCAGTCCAATCCATCCGCGCTCTCGCGAACATCACCTCCCACGAGTTCGTTGCCGTTTTCATCGCGGCCGCATGCAAACACAGACTTTTGCAGGACTTCCATATATGCGAGACCTCGCAATTCTCTGAGGTTGAGTTCATCCGCGATTGACATGGCTAGGTAGGAAAAATGCAGTGACGCTGACATGAGTTGCCGTAGCAGAGTGAGCACGGTTTCCAACAGATTGGCGTGGTTGCATGTTTGCGCAAGTTGTACCAGGCGCGATATGTGGTGCCTGCTCTCGAGGAACGTGGATGGTGGCGAATTAGTGGAGAAGGGGAATCCGATGGGGATGTTGTCGAGCAGAGGAGAAGGTTTCTGCTCAATAAATTGTTGAATCGCGTCCAGGGCCCAGGTCTCGATTGACTTGAAAGAGTACTTGCTCGCCACTCTCGCAATATCAATGAAGCGATTGAGGTCGAGACGTGGACCCCGGCCAATCATGATTTCGGGTGGACTAGTTGATCATGCACAGATAAGTTGGAGAAATGGGAGAAAGAGAAAGGGCTTACAGGGCATATAGCGACCATAGGAAATTGCGGAACTCTGCGGGGGTATCACCATGCAGGACGATTGGATTGTCGTCTGACATGCCTTCTACAGGGATGTTTCCCTGAGGAAGGGTGAATAACGTGCTGAAGGAAGAAGAATCGGCTGACAGAATACTGGGATGAACCTACAGGAATGATCATTGAGCCGCCATGTGCAAAAACACTGAGAGAACATACATTGAACAGGGTGTTCTCGACGCGAAACACGCAGCTCCCGTCGACAAAGTAATACTTTGAATCCCTACCAGATGGTGCGTCTGGTTCTTGTGATGCTCTGGGACTGAATTTGGAAGTATCCATAGTGCCCAGACTTGAGGCTGAGTTGCGCCGACTTGACCGAGCACGTTTCCTGAGTGGTGAGTCTGAGCGATGAGTAGACAATTCGTCACCAACGAGTTCTGACGATTGCAGGTCGTGTTCTGATGGGATGAATGGCGTTTCTAAAACACTGTCGTTCTCCATCTGAGTGCGATATCTTGCAGCAGCCAAGCAGCAGTATGCCAACTCGGCCTCTATTACGTCATGCGGATAAGAGCTCGGAGTGTCCCATTTGCTTCCGTTTATAATTAATTGGCTTATCACCTTTGGCTTACACTAGACTCGAGGTCTGTCTGACCCACCATGCCCTTCGGTTCAGTAAAGCTGCGGGACGGAAATGAGGTTTGTTTCCTTTTCCTCGTATAAACGTTTCGATCTCATTCTCAGGGCCCAAGATTCCGCTCATAGCCTTCGGTACGGGCTCTACTATGAAGTTCAAAGACGTCACAGATTACGTAGAACAGGCCCTGGAGAATGGCTTCTCTCACATAGATACAGCACCATGTACGTCTATTCCGTGCTCGTATCCCATTCAAGCCGTTCAGTGTTACTTCCCCAGATTACCAGACAGAACAATACGTCGGGATTGCTATTCGAGAGTGTGGCTTCTCCCGCTCCGACCTGTACATCACCACAAAGTACTCCGGAGGCACTACTGTGGAAGACTCGATTCAGAACAGCCTCCGCAACGTGAGTATCCGCACTCTCAGGCTGTTGACACAGTAACTGACATTGCTTGACAGCTCGGTGTTACTTACGTTGACCTTTATCTTGTCCACAATCCATCATTCCTTGATAGTTTCGAAGCTGGATGGAGGAGTTTCGAAAACCTCAAGAAAGATGGTTTAGCCAAGTACAGTTCGTAAACATCCATGGTGGCTGATGCCACTAACTTCCTTTGCAGAAGCATCGGGGTCAGCAACTTTTCGGTAGAGCAACTGCAAGAGCTTTGGAAAGTATCAAACGATAAACCCGTCGTCAATCAGGTATAGCAGCCACTCCTACCCCACCCCATAGTACGCTCATTATACCCGCATAGATTCGGCTCCATCCGTACAACTATGCCGAACAGAAGGATATATTGAATTATTGTGCGGGGCATGGCATTGTTGTCGAAGCATACGGCAGCCTGAAGTAAGTGTACCGCCATCGAATCGGACGACTTTCTGAATGGTGCCCTCTTTGAGCTCGATCACGAACAATCCTGGTGGTCCTGTCGATGCGGTTGTGAATGCCGCGGCGAAGCGCATCAACGCTACACCCAATCAAGTTATTTTCGCATGGGTCAGGAGCAAAGGGGCGGTCATCGTAACGTGCGCGGTTTGCTGGGCAGTGGTACCTGGCGAGAGCGTGAGCTCACCCTATTGACGTTTCTAGCACGAGTCGGAGCAAAGCACGTTTGCAAGAATATCTCGAAACCGCTGACTTGCGTACGTTCCAACTTGAATCCGAGGAGTCGGAGGTTGTGACACTATGAATTTATGTGCAATCTAGCCCCCCTAACACCTGAAGAAATCGCCGCTATTGACGAAGCCGGTGCACAGGGTCCGCCTTCCAGCTTCCTGAAGGCATGCGGACTCCGCTGCCTAGGTGCTCGACGCACTCAAGATGTAGTTGCACTCTTCATGCTTGCGTTGATCTTTTTGGTCAATATATATCTGAACTTGTGTCAGTCAAATTAGCGATAATCACGGACGTCTAGACTAGTTGTATTAGGATATTCCGGTACAGAGATTGTTCGTGTCAAACGGCTTGACTTGTGTTAGCTTTCTGTGGCTGTACCTTCTACTTTCCCTATTACACGCTGCGGTGGATGGCATCGAACGCGGTACGCGCCCAGGTTGCTGCAAAATGGCAGGACTCCTTCTCCCGTCTGAATCGTGCAGAGTCAGGTATATCGGGGCTCATGAGTTTTAGCCAGGTACGTCACGTTCATTCCACGAACACCTTTCAGTCAGTCATCTTGTTTGCGTAGGCCTGGACTTTGGCAACTACATTTCTGAAGCCATACGATTTGAATGATTCAACTCCTCGACTCCGATACGGTGGGCATCCCTTCGTAGTTGTTCCACGTGTTACATCCTTAGATCGACCGTCGGTCTTTTTCAGACATGCGTCAGGCTAGGGAGGCCTTCGACGTCATAAACAAAAGTAGACGATTGCCAGTTCTCCTTGAAGTCTTCCTTGGTCTGATTCGTCACTCAATGTCTTTCTGGTTGCCAACTGATCGATTCTCCCAGAGGACATGCGCAGATGTCAACACCTTATTGCACGAGAGGTCGAGGCTCACATGAATCTTTACGAGGTACGCCACCCGTGTATAACAATAGTACTTGAGGTTCACGTTATTTTAGTCCAACTCGGATCCGGGAACAGTGAGAGTACTCATCTTCCGACTTGTGGAGTGGTATAACGCCTGGAAACCAAGCGCAGAGCGAGTTTCCGCCACTTGTACTTACCAACACATCGGTAACACGTTCTTGATAGACTCGGACAAACTATTACATCCGCATACACCCTCGCTTTTCAAACTCATTTATTCTCCATCCTCCCCGCTTCGTTTGCCAGAGGAGTCAAGGCTCTGGTCGCCACGACACTGGTCAAGATGGTATCTCCCCCTTCTGATCAGCAAGACAGAACACTTTGGCAGGCTTTCGATACTCTGAGCTTGATAGAGCGTTATGAGACGCTCATAGCAAGTGTGGGATACGAGTACATCGAGGTTCACGTAGTCGAGACTTGTGCTGGCTCATGGGCAGAACCAAAGTTGGCGAGCTTACGTGCTTGGATGATCGACAAGATTGTTCCATGGATGCTGTGGCCATTCGCCAGAGGAGCGACTAGCGGTACTGCATGCATTCTCTATCGTATACCACGATAATTGACGTTTGACAGCTGACGAGGCGAAAACGATGATGCAAGGAGTTGGGTCAAGATTTGATTTCCATATGCACAAGACATTATGCGACTTGAGGTATATGCCCAAGTACTCTTGTGGTACCTCATTCATGTACTTCCTTACAGGACGCGTGAGATATTCGACATCATCGTCGACTTCCCAGATTCAATGGGTGCTCTCCAAGATCTCAAGGTATCTTCACCTTTTATCAATACCGGATTTGATACCATTGTTCATCCAAGGAATGTTTGCAACGAGTCGATCAACGTGCGGAACTAGTTCGATCTATTCGGAGAGCGTTGGTAATGGGCCTTGTGTTTCTCGACCGTTGCTGATGGATATTTAGGAACAAGAAGCGGCTGCTTCACCCAGGAGCAGACACGAAGGATATTCTCCTCTCTTATGTCTCAACGATCAAGTGTCTGAGAATTGTAGACCCACCGGGGGTTCTCTTATATAAGGTAGCCGACCCAATACGCCGTTATCTTCGGTGAGGTCATTTCCCCTGCCTCTCAGCCTTGTGGTCAATATTATTTCTAAGCGATCGCCCGGATGCCATCCGGTGTATCGTTGCTAGTTTGGTTGGTGACGGGGAAAGTGGCGACTCCCTGGTGGACGACAATGAGCCCATCCAGCCTCTTCAGCAGCCAGAGGTAGAAAATTTTGCTGATCCCGATTGGACACCAGAGCCGATAGATGCTGGTCCAGGTAGGCCATCATCAATTATCACTGTTTTTCCAGGTTTCTCAGACCTACTCGAACGAGAGATTTCCGCGCTAGCAAAACGAGTGATATCATAAGCACCATCGTCAGTATATACGACTCCAAGGACCTCTTTATCAAGGAACTGCAAGTGCTGCTCGCGCAACGGTTGCTCGCTGTCAAAGATGGCAACTTTGACCGAGAGGTTCTATCGTTCTTGAAGCTGTCTGGATTTGCTGGTTAATCGTTTATCCAGCGACGAAATATTGAAATTCTGAAGATTCAGTTCGGCGAGGCAGCTTTGCAGGTTTGCGAAGTAATGCTTCGGGACATGACGGATTCACGGCGCATAGACCAGCATGTCCAGTCCCAGAAATTGGTAAGCGGCGATACCCATCATGCGGAATTTCACTTATGCGTAGAAGATCGTCATGCATCCGACGATAATCTCTCGGCATTTCTGGCCCGCATTGGAAACAAGCAGCATCGTCATGCCGGGTCAATTTAAAGCGTAAGTTCATCGCGCGAGCATGTCGCATGTATTCATGTTCACCCCCCCCCCCCCCCCCCCCCCTCCTCCCTCCTCCCCACACCCCCCCCACCACCCCACCACCCCCCCCATTCTACACCACC